>WURS02295510.1:0-18601 GCA_011762765.2 Rhinocypha anisoptera
GGCCTAATTTTTGTTTCATGTTGTAGAGCATAACAAGACAAAATTTTGGTAGTTGAATCCTTGCCCTACCTCTCATAAATTTCCCACACCACCTCCAAAAAAAAGCCAGTAAGCTCTGTACCCCCAAGCTAACCTGGTCAGCCAATATCCTTAGTGCTATGCCTATCTTCATCTCTGATACTGCCCAAACAAGCTTTTCTATATACTCCAACTAATGCCCTCCTAGTCTTATACGTCTTTAGCTTAGTCTCTCTACTCATTGAAAACCTCATTTCTATCACTTTTAACTATTAATTTTCTATCCCAAAACCTCTTGCACCTGTGCTGGAAAGCAGTCAACAAGGTCTGCAGCTCTTTGGCCGAATCTGGAGCTGGGTCATCCATGAATCTGACTGACTTGATGAGTTACCCACTCACTTTTATCCTGATTCCAGAATACCTGCTTTAACTCAGAGTAATGTTAAAAAGCACAGGTAACAACGTACCTTGTCTTAATCCACCAACTACCTCTACCCATCAAAATTCTGTCTGCCACCCTTACTTTAGACTATTTAGTCTCGATCTCACCCCAATAAAGACCTTTTATTATTATTACTTTCATAGCCTGAGTCATTTATAGGTTTGCAATAGGATGCCTCTTCTTACAATCCTCTCCTATTTTGCAAAAATTCTATCAGTTTTAGCCATTCTACTTTACTGATTGCTTTCTCAAAGTCTACAAAGAATGGAAAAAACACTGATTATATTTTTACATTCTATTTGACCAATCTCTTCATTAATGCTATTGTATTGCAAGTCCTTTTACCTCTCCAAAAACCGAACTGATCTTCACCTAGCTGATGATGATTCACATGATTCTCAATATTATCTTCACTGTATGTGGGATCAAACTAATTGTCCTCTAGTCCTTACATTTTACTGCTTTCGTTTTCTTTGGTATGTGAATGAATATCTACCTAATGAAATCCTCTTACTACATTTCTTAAACATGAATTTGTCGAATTATTTCATTAAACTTCTTCCCCTCATCCAAACCCTGGATTTTTTTCTGCTGGTTTCTCCATACTTATTCCTCTTCATATCCCGTGTTACCATTTCTATCCCATAATCTAATATCTCTGGGCCTAAGTTATCCTCAGCTACTTCATGAGTAACTATGGAAATTCTAAAAACTTGTCATTGTCATTATATTACATACATAATAAACGTTCAAATCTTTGAGCGCAGGTATTCCAACTTTGATAGAATCCAAAACTCTGGATTCGGTTTTAAAAATTACGTGTCATTTATTAAAATGATATACGAGCAAAATATAATGATGGAAGTGTAACTGTGAAGTCACATGTAACGACGTGGATAACAAAGTACGAAATGAAATATAATTTAAGAAATTTACTACAGTAGCTCAGTGATAAACAAAACGTTTTGAAAAAAACATATCTAACATAAATTTGGCTAAACGTTTTCCAAAATCAGATATATCTACTTATAAGAACATACTACGGCAAAAAAATAATAGCCAATGACGCTAAGGAATAAAATTTAGGGAGACAAATGATTCGCAACATTATATATCAAGGTCTAAGACTAAATACACAACCGATTGCTTAGATTGTTATTATAGGGCCTAAAAACGTACCCGCCCTTGGAAGAAAGTTTGATCAATTATCATAGGATTAACAAAATGCAAATTTCCACGAGCAGGTAATGAACGTTTACCCTTGAAATTGTAATGAAATGATGTGTTGTAATATTGGAAAGGAAAACTAACAAAATAGAGATCTAGGTAGAAAGAACCAAGAAATTTAATACAATTGCAATTAGTTCAAAATTATTTTAATATATTTATGTGTACTCACCTGACTCGAACAAACACTTGGATGTTCTGGTTTTCCTTTTGAACTTTCTTGGTATTATTAGCCATTGCTGAAGAGAGTGAGGATTTGAAATGTGACAATGTCAAGCACCCAGTACGCCAAGGAAACAGACACAAACTTATTCAATCATAAAATCCGACCTGAGTAACTTTCCGTCCACGATTAAAAACTGCTTAATAACAGCGTCTACAATATAAAAATTACTCTACAGAAGACCATTCGGAATCACGAAACCATAAACCCGAAAAAATAACAGGCCCGTAACGAACCCAACTCTCACGATGTATATTTGAATGGGTTCAACTGGGCGACCAATGAGATTTCAAAGATTTTCAGCCGTTAACGACACGAGTAGAGACATCTTTCGACAACTTACGGCAATAATATTATTTTAATATAAAAAACTGAATCGCGGTATCCGTAAAAATATGTAAACTGTAAAGCTCAATTTGTTGAGAGATCAATTTGTATCTGTATTATCTGTTATTCATTGATTTCCCAACTTTCCGTGACTCAGTTAGTTTTACCAGAAACCTATACACCTTAAAATAAATCATGTACATATAATTTTTCCCAAGACTAAATTTGACTTACGTAGCAGAAACTTTAAAAAGGAAATAGAGATAATACTCTGTAAGTAAATATTTTCTGAAGTTTTAGTGCGACAATGTACCTGTCATACTTATTTTGGAAAATCTTTGGTATCTCTTTCATTATTTCAATATCTGGATATGCTTTATAAAGGAGTGGTGAGGATGAAGCCTCTAAAATGTCTAATAATAATTTGAAAACATTATAAGATTATCCAACATATTGTAAATTCTTCAGGGCAATATTGAATGAGAAAGTTTGCATTTTAAAATTTAAATAAGGCCTAACCAATGAAGATTATTATGCAAATTTAAACCTGATAAACAAAGACTTAAATTTTGTCATAAAAGACCTTTATAAAATAGATACGAGAAGCGACCTAGGGCAAGGTGAAAATAAATATTATGATTCAAAACAACAATCATTATTTTACACCAGTCTCAATAAGAGAACTCACAGCTCTTCGTTGAGATAACAAGAAAGAAACGCGAGCCACGAGCATAATCGCGGCAATCGCCTTCCTGCTGTGGTGTACGAAACTACAAATTTAATGCTATCATTTGTTTTTCGACCTTTGTTTCGCCCGATACCAGAAATTACACCTCTTCCTTCTGTGATCCATTAATCACGATAGCGAAGTCTGTTGAGATCTCGACTGTGATCACTGAGCATTTCTTTTCATATTTTTAGATCACTTCGTCCCTAGCAGTCAAAATGGCAGCCTCCTTCAGAATCATTTCAAGAATAGGAGGTATCATTTGTATTTCATCATTGTTTTTCATTATTAATTTTGTGAAATGGAGAATTATGTTTGGGGATATGCAAATTGCCTTCCCTGTATCAGATATAATTTGTAGTAATTGCTTTTATTTTTCTTTTACAGTTCCGAGGATCAATAATGTTAGGACGAATTATACTTCGACAAGACCGAACATAAAATTGACTGCAACTACTAAAGTGATTTGCCAAGGATTTACTGGCAAACAAGGAACTTTTCACAGTAAGCAAGCAATTGACTACGGAAGCAAGGTGGTCGGAGGTGTATCTCCAGGAAAGGGTGGGAAAACTCATCTAAATCTACCTGTTTTTAACAGTGTTAAAGAGGTAATTGTATTAGCATTACCACTTACACTAGGGTGAATTACGCGGAGCTGTAATTTGCTTATGCTTTAACAAAAATACAAGCTATCAACCATGCAAGAGACATTGAAACTATCCATTAATATTATTTAATATTTAGGCTAGGGATGCTACTGGAGCAGAAGCTACTGCTATATATGTTCCGCCTCCGGGTGCGGCCGCTGCTATAATCGAAGCGATAGACGCAGAAATGCCACTAATTGTGTGTATCACAGAAGGTATTCCTCAACATGACATGGTGCGAGTTAAACACAAACTTGTTAGGCAGTCTAAGTCGCGCCTCATTGGACCTAACTGCCCAGGAGTTATTGCACCAGAGCAGGTAATGGCAAAAATTAGCCTATGACTTCCTGGTCACTACGTGCAACATTTTATTCTATCGCATTTTTAAGAATCCAACGGCTTGATTACTTGCTGCATCTTATTGGGCCCGTTGAAATTTCTATTTCAGTGCAAAATTGGTATTATGCCTGGACACATACATCAGCGGGGTTGCATTGGCATCGTTTCCAGATCCGGAACATTAACCTATGAAGCTGTTCAGCAAACTACTCAGGTAGCCAATTATACGCCTTTTGATGATTTTCTTCATTTTAAAAGGTTTGATATAGTAGTTTGGTAACATTATTGAGTACTCACTCACCGATCATAGGTCGGACTTGGGCAGACAATGTGTGTTGGAATTGGGGGAGACCCGTTCAACGGAACTGACTTCATTGACTGCCTCGAAGTTTTCCTGAAGGACCCAGAGACCAAAGGCATTGTCTTGATTGGAGAAATCGGCGGAGTCGCCGAGGAAAGTGCTGCTGAGTATCTTTTGGAACACAATTCTGTAAGTACAAGTATCTTTTTCTTATAGCTGTCAGGAGTGGTTTCTTCCGATATTACCTATCTTTTTCCAGTGATATAATGTGCTCCGTTTGAAGGCGTTCCTGTAAAACACGCGTCGTATGAAAACATGCTCTAGTTATGGAATAACATCCACTCCAGCGTCATCAGTAACCGCAATGAGAAATTTGCATGATAGACATTCTAGACTGTATGATAGACTGGTTTAGAGAGATAGATAATTCCGACACCATGGGTCATTCATTGTATTCATATTCTAGCTCCTATCGCAATGGTTAACAATGAATATGTTTACTGGTGATTTAAATCTTTCATTGGCAATGGATATAGTGCTTATTTTGGATATGATATGCTGCATGTGAACGAACTTAGAGCTACCTGAAGTGATTCTATAAATTGTTTGATGCCTGTTGGAATTTTATCATCCATTAATCTTTTCATTGAATTCATTTTACGATGACTTTGAACAAGGTCACTTGGTATAGCATATAGTAATTTCTAAGTTTTCTTCTTATAGCAATAATTTCTCTCAATATAGCAGTAATAGTGTCATGTTTGTTATTATGGGGATTTTCCAGGGCCCTAAGGCCAAGCCAGTGGTATCATTCATTGCTGGATTGACTGCTCCACCTGGAAGGAGAATGGGTCACGCTGGTGCTATTATTTCAGGTGGCAAAGGGGGTGCACAAGATAAGATTGCTGCCCTGGAAAAGGTATGGATGGGCTTTTCAAACTTTTGTATTCTTGGCAGCCTGCCTTTGTTTTAGAATGCAAATATCTATCCTGTAAAGTAGTAGAGGAAAAACTTTTGCGCATGAATTTGTGGATAGAAATTATCTCATTTTACAATGGTTTTATACTTGGGCAAGGGTTAGTTTTACAAGGGCATTGTTGTATCTGAATAATGAGGATTTATGAATCTTCTATCACACTGACATTTAATTTTCCAAGAATGTTGTGTCAGTGCTAAACTGATTCCTTATCAAGTGCATTAAATTCATTTCCATGCCAGGCTTCACACTAAATATTATTTGGTCCTAATTTGCCATGTTGGTGGGTTCTCATAAGTAGAGTATCATCAGGGAAATGCATTTTATAACTGTGCCATTCCTTGTAATACTTTGGTAATTACTTTAGTTTGTAAATATTCTTATTATGATTTCAGGCTCATGTTGCTGTAACCAAAAGCCCTGCCCAGATAGGAAGTACACTCTTGAAAGAAATGAGGAAACGTGGCGTTGTTTAAGATTCTTTTAAAAACTGCTGCTTTTGTCCAAAATGTGAATAGCTATTTTTGTTTAAAAGAAAGCACCTTGCCTGTCCTTGCTCTGCAAACAAACCAATGCATACATATAGTTACTATTATCACTGTGTCCAACAGTTCTGTACTGAAAAAGACAACCTGAAAAAGATGTAGTCATTTGATAATTTGTAGAAGATGGTTTCACCAATGTTTATTAGTGTTGCCTCTTTTTATACTGGTTACCTGTAAATAATGTTTTTTTTATGGAATATTTATTTATTCCATTACATCATTGTTAATGAATGTGATAATAATGGTAATTTCCAGATATTCATATTCTTTTTAACAACATGACATTTATACACCTACTTAAATCATAAACAGACAAATTTTACACCCCCATAAACTCATGTATTTTGAGTGATTTTGTTAAATAAATTATCTGAACTGTTTTACGCAAAGGTTTTTTTTTTAATTTTTACTAGTGTTGGAGTAAAAGGATTGCTGTGAACAAATGGAGCATGGATTAGCCAATAGAAGGTTACATCCTGAGGTTACATGAGGGTAATTGAAAAAAGAACATACCCATCACATTTAGTCATGCTTGTTTCTGCACTGACTCAAGATGTGAACCTCATTATTTGGGTTCTAAGTATGTCAATTGGCCATGCATTCATCTTTTTCTTGCCCAGTCTCTTCTAGAATACTTAACCTTCATCCATTCTCATAACTTGGCAAGGGCAAACTGAAAATATATGTTGACAAGCTGTACATCAGAAGATCATAGCCGTTCCCAGGATGGATACCGTTAATGATAAAGAATGTGTACAACTAATTAAGAATAATGTTTGTGCAAGAGCAAGAACATTTCAATTGTAGGACCATACCATAAATAGCAATACTTTTAAACCTGTTGTATCTGTTATAGTAATACACATTACATTAAATCTTTTTTTTAAAGAACCATAGTGGGCTGAAAGCATGCATTCCATACACATACTCGATTAGAACCCATACTGTACATGCTTCTTTAGCCAAGGTGTATACAATGATTTCTGGAAAATATATTAGTAAATGAGACATGAAGCTTCTTACCTTATTTCAGGTCATAACAGAATTGTTATACAGAATGTACATCTCTTGATAAGTATAAAAAATGTTTTAAATTAACTCTTAGTTTTATGAAACCAATGTAAGAATCCAATCCCACTGTTCAAGAGATAGAGGATATACGTATGTGCATTTAATTTCACTTACTAAAACGCAGTAATTATGTTAAGCTTGCACAGTATATTTTATAGATGCATAAGATACATTTTAAATGGAGATATCTGAACTGATGAGAACCCATGCTTATATGTTTCCTTAGCCAAGGTGTTGATTTATTTACTAATTTTATGAAAAAATAGTAGCAAATGAGTCATGATACTTCTGCTTGTTACAGGTTATATCACAAACTGCCATATGAAATATAATTCTTGCCTTAAGCTCAATTTTCAAGTGACTTTGTAATTACTCAATAATGTCTCAATAGAACTGAGTCTACCTATAGCATATATTGCATTGAATTTTTTTATTCGTACTGTGAAAACTTACAAGGTTGAAAACATTTTCAATTGAAGTTCTAATTTAATAGTTGATTCAAATGGCTATATGCTTACTTCATGGGAAAGTGATTTCTTATAGTTGAAAGCCAATTTGCAGGTTCTCAAACCAATGGAAGGATCTGATAAAAAGCATTCTAGACGATGATATTACCTAAAGGAGTCAGTGAAAGTTTAAATAATGATGGTCAATAGTAGTCTCAGCTACATATGTAAAAAGATTATTTTAGAGTGACACCTGGTTTTATTAATCCAATTTAAGGCTCCAATCCCTCTTATCGAGCAAAATGGGGTGTATACACATTTCATTTCACTGAATAATTTGGCATTAACACATGCAGGCATATGTATGCATACGGTGTACATTTAAAAAATGAACTATCTTGCCTTCTCTACAAAACCAAACTGAATTCTTTATTTATTGCAAAACTCTCTATTTCAAAAGGAGTTGGAGTTGTAAATCTCTATTTTAGACCAAAACTTTGGAAAGTAGATTGATGAAGTTTTTTGATGTAGAAGGAGGATCAAAATGATTGAAGTAGTGTGAGCCAACATTACAAGAACAAGACTATAAAATCTTTCGCTTCAAACATGCACTTTGCAATACAGATTACCAAAGGTCCAATTTCACTTAAGTGCTGGTTTTCTTATGAATAAATAATTTTGTTTTGAAGATCATTTTTCAAGGAACAGAGGCAATGTTACCATGCTGTATCAAACTCAGTTGATGAAACACTATAAATAGGCAGGTATAAACCTATTTCTATACTGTTAAACCTAGTTTGAAGACCTATGCCAACAAGTTATAACTGCACTTAATGGACTGGAAATAACATCATGTTGAATCTTAAGCATCTTAGTTGAATCATGTATTGTTATATTGACTGATAATTTTTTAATTGAAAAATTTTCATTACCCTTAGACCTTGAGGTTTTGCTGTTCTCACTCATGTTAACTAGAACACTTCTTCACTGTAAAAACTAAGAATTATTTACATTAAATGTACCATCCAAATGCTTCTAGTTCCCCTTAACCTTTTCATAAGCACTCTAGCCTTAAACACTAACCTGTAGAATTGTGAATACTTCTGAATTTGAACTTTCATCTAGGATGCCAATGAGTTATGCATTTCATAAATATCACTACAGCGACACATTACAAGAGAGCATCCCAATGAAGATATCAATTGCTATCACTTATTGTATTTAATTTTCTACAAAATCATATTTTTCACTGAAGTAATAGGACCACATCATGGCTGACAGAATAAGGCCATTGCCCACTTCTGGACTCGACAATTACCATAATTTTCTTGATTATATACATTTTTGGAATCTTGCCACTGTTTGCATACAATCCATCTCATTACATAAAATAAAACAACAAAAGTATCCAGTGACAACTTATTAAAACTATTAGCAGTGGGTGATAGCACCCAAACAATAAATTAAGGGCAATAGAAACACCGATCCTAATTTTTTCTAATCCCCAGACATGACAGAAAGCTGAAAACTTTTGTGCGCCAAAAGTAAATTATGTGCTAAGCACTAATAAAGCAAAACAAAAATTCAGTGGAATAAAAGAAACACTAGCAAGTGTTTTGTGACCAACTTTCACAATCCTGAAGTCTACCATTATGGACAATTTGCACAGACTAAAAACTAACACTGGGAAGAACTTTCATTGTGAATTACAGCATATACTGTAAAAAGCAACAAAGATATGGAAATCTTGAAAAAACATTTTATATATTGGTATAACATGCAACATTTATGTTCAAGGTAAAACTATGCATCAATTTTACATTGTCAGAATGTTTACAATGTGAATATTCATGGAACAAATTTTAATTCTACTACCATGGGTCTCAAAGGAGTCACTTGTAATAATACATAAAGCTTTCAATGTGTGATTGGGGTAACCATTGGAAAAGAACAGATATTACTGAGGGGGTCAATATTCAAAAATCTTATGATGCTTTCAGACAGATTGAGTTTCTAGACAAAAAATCAGTTGGATAGGCCAAGAAAAATCTTTCTGTCACATGCTCTATGATTCACTGTAAGGTTAGCTCTACTATTACCTATACCTTTTGGTTGAAGAATCTGTTAAGGAAGATTATACCCTAGAGGAAGTGACTACACAGTCAGTGGGGCTAGTCACACAGGATGCGTAGCCATTTGGCACACTTGTGTAGCCACTTCCTCTAGGGTGCATATGAGGATTTTATTCCAATTTTTATGCTTTTTAAAAATTCCAGACCTGCGAAAACAAACTGTCCTCAAAGATTTGTACTAAGTTAAAACCTCTGGAGGACAAAATACTATATTTCCTCAAATATAAATCTTATTATTTGGCAATATTACAGAGAGAGGGTTATTGTCAAGTATTACAAAATGTAAATAAAGAAATTTCAGCATCTAAAGGAGATAAGAAAGTATAAGTGACAAAAATCTGTCAATATTTTTCCAGAATTTCATTGAAAACAGTAGTCAACCCTAAGGTTGGTTTGTAGGTGATGGTAGATGTAGCCTAATACTAAGCCAAATAAGCGTGTGAAAATTCATAAATGAGGGTAGGGGGGACAGTTCATTTTCCTGTGCTGACTGTGGATTCCTGGGAAGATGTGGTACCCAGACAATCACTCCACTTGGGTAGAGATGAAGGCATCACCAGAATTTGTACCCAATTCAACAGCCAAGTATGCCAACTGTGGATACCCAGAAAATCACTTAACTTTGGTTATATGTAGCAGGAAGTGTACAGAGGCTGCACTGGAACTTGAATTTCAGTATTTAATTGAGTCACATCATATTAAAGTTTCATCCGATTCCAAGAAAAATATTTTTTTCTAACCCAATAAGCTTGTTAATAAAGATATTTTTGTATATAGGAGACAAGATCTTTTTAATAAAAGTGAATAACATGGGAGTTAAATGGTAATTAATTGGTATAGGTTCAATAAATGCATGATGTGCTATAAAATTTTCAATAATTTTCACTCCACACTAATCGTGGTGGCCTAGTGGGTGGAATACTTGGCTACTGAATGGGATACCCAGGTTTAAGGCCTGGTGACATCTCCAGAAATGTACAGCTAAACCCAAGCTGAGTATTTTTCTGGGTATCACATATTCATGAGTAACCACATGCGGTAGAGGGAAAGAAACTGGCCTGTCTTCCCTCTGGTATGAATTTTCACATACCGCTAGGCTTACTACTAGGGGAGCTCTATCCTCCGTTATCAAACAGACCTTAGGGTTGTAAACTGTGGTTATTAATGGAACACGGCAAGAATGACACCAGGCTTCTTTCCTGATTTTCCCTGAAACACTTAGTATCTTCTAGTATGGTATTTCTTCTTCCCTTTTTGTGCAAAGGGCACATACTCAAGCCCTAGAAAGATGATCCACGTGGTCTCATCCATGAACATGAAGTTCATGCCTGTCATCACAATGCTCTTTTCAGTCAATGGCTCTAGAATCTCTCCCACACTCGGTTCCCTTCATTTTCAGTCATGTAAGTAAAAAATAAATTTGAATCGAGTGCCATTTGATTCATTTATTGTTTTAAACCTAAAAACGAAAAAGAGTTGTTGACAGAACACAGCACAAATTGTTTGACAATTCGTTTTTCTCATTATGATGTAGTTTTATAAATACATCTCTGCTCTATCTACACATTTCGTCAATTTATTAAACTTCAACATATAGTAGGCTTTAGGATTGCTGATCCACTACACATATATGTATTCTTTTACTGCATTACTCAAGCTGAATTAAATGAAATAAGCATCCCTACCTTATAGTCATCTTTCCAAACCATCGTTTATCCATCATCTTTTTAAGAAGGAATGTAGTCCCCTTTTCAATTTGTATCACTCTTCAGTGTTACAGGAAACCAAGCCCTTGCACTTCTTGAAGTTTCAAAAACTCACATTTCATTAAGATTAACATTTAATCAAGAGCAACTTTTTTTCATTCCCATTTCATTAGTCAAGTATAATTCTGTGATGCCCATGCTGCTGTATCATTTATGCTATGCTAATATAAATGAAGCCCCAAGCTGAGCAGTAGTTAAACTACATCCATATTTTTCCCCTTTGGTATGTGCTTTACATATGAATAACATTTGGCTATAAGGCAGAAAAACCTTGAGTTTGCTGTATCAGGAAATGTAAATTGTCAGTTACTGTATAAAGAATATAATATGAAGTCATGGTAGCTTAGTGGGTAATAATAATGCTGTATTTATTAATCAAGCGAAATTAACACCTCAAGTTCCTCTCTTACATTTAACCTCTTAAACTATTAGTTTTGAAAATACCCATGTCCGAAAAGGGACTTAAACCGAAACTTTTGGGTTAGCAGGCGGACACACTGTCAATAGTTTAACCCAGCCAGCAGTGGGTAGAGCACTTTGCTATTGAATGGGTAACTCATGTTCAAGGCTCGGTGATGTTTCTTGACACCTCAAGCTAAAACCCAGGGACTTTCTGGGTTCCAGATCTTCCTCAGAAATTAGTCAACAGAGAAGGGATCTAACACCCTACCCTGTCATCTGAATTTTCACATGCCATTGGGGTTAATATTGTGATCTCAATCATCACCTATGAAACCAACCTTACATGAATACTCTGGGGGTTTCAAGGGAGAGAATCAAGACAGCCTGGGAGAAAATCACTGCCAAGCCAATTGTGCATGGATTTGTGTAATGGTATAGAAGGTAGTGAAGTTTTCTGGGTTATGAATTCTGTTTCAACTTCAGGACATGAGGAAATCGGAGGTTAAATGGAATATGAATAAATATTGGAAGGTTGTTTCATGTCCTATAAAAAATATATATGCTTAAGTAAAGTGATGAGATTTAAATATGAATAGTTTTCAGGTCCTTTTATTTCAAATCTCCAGAGTTCAAATCTTATTAATATTTAGGGCCTGCATGATTACTGAGTTAAGAGAAAATTATGATTCATTAGAAAGAGAAAATTAAATGGGCTTTTTATTTCTTTTTCACCTCTAATTACTTAAGAGTTACACTTATAACAGTGGCTGCATTATATTTGGTCTATGACACTTCCCACCATTGATTCCATCAGGAAAAGTGGAAGCTTCTCCTAACCCCATTGGCCAAGAGGTGCTTACCTTTTGGGATTATATTTCAGTTTAGATAATGATCATTGGTTTAAAACAATGCTGTAACTTTATTTCTCAAAGAGATTGTTGGAATGAAATTAAAAGACAAAAATAATAGCTTCCAACTTCATTAAAAGAATATAATATTGAATAAGATAGTGGTGAATGATTGCCGGCTTTAGTAGCAGCAGGGTAATGTCTTTGTCTGTCAACATAGAGGTTGCAGGTTGAAGCTTAAACTCCAACTAGGTGGATTTTTCGATCTCTACATAAGACATGGATGTGTTTCACCATTATTATTAAAATGTTATATTGTCCACCATAATTGGTGACTTAGTGCTCTGTGGGAAATGGTAAAATAAATAAAAATTTTATAAGACGTGACAGTTTTTTTTTTTTATTTCACAATCACCCACACACAGCACACTAAGAGTACAAATACATGGGACACTATAACGATTACAAAACACACACTTCCATGCCCTAGGTGGAGATTGAAAAATCCACCTACAGGGGATTTGAACCCACAACCTCTGGGTTGACAGACGACGATATTACCCCGTCACCACCGAGGCCGGCAATGGTTCTACTACATACATTTAAAAACCGTATTCTTGAAAGTAAATAAATATTTAATTACAGTAGAAGTCCGCTATAACGAGAGCTGATAAATGACGAAAAATCTCTCGTTATAACGCACACTTGTTATAGCCGACGATCATTTAAATTCGCCTCTTTCGGAATTTATAATGGCACCAAAAGTAGTCGAAAATGAGCCATGAAGTAGTTGTATCAATCCATCCGCGAATACATTGAAAATGCATTAAAAAGATTTTAAAATATTGTCACTAAGAGTCATGCACTCGTAAATAATGTAGGTCACGCATCGGTATTATCTTTGGCTACGTTTCGTGAACAATTATAGATAAGGTATGGCCTACGGTTAACAATTACAATTCCATAAATAAGAAGAGGGTCGAGAGATTGGCCATCCAGTTAAGGTCAATATTATGTATGTTGTATTATACTCATTATTATGTATATTAGTTCATTGTAATAGTATTATTATCCTAAATGTATTGTTTACATTGGGCACCAGTCCTCTCAATTGTTCTAGGGCATTTTCAATAGTTTTGTTTTTGGGGTGGCCATCTTTTACTTTTGGAGTGACTCAGGGCTCTTCTCTGAAGGCCACCATGAGGTGTAGACGTGTTTTGTATTGGTCCAATAAATAGTGGTTGTGAATGGCTGTGTTCATCATTTGCTGACCCCCAACGCAAACAAATGTGTTTTTCCTGTATTGTCTGCAAGTCTAGCTCACGGCTCCATATGTTCTTTAATTCTGCTCGGCTATAAGGATGAAATAGCACCAGGAAATGACAGACTGGCGCACGGATTCCAAGATTAGTTGTTCAGTCATTCCCCAGGAAAGTATGTGGCATCAAACCACAAAGTCTTCTCTCGTAAAATCACCACAAAGTCTCTCTTAAAGTCTTCATTACAATGGAGATTTGCAAGACATGACAATGGAATGAGCGTTTGAATCCTGCTAGAAATGCAACCCGAACACCAACTATGGCAAAATATACTCGCTATAGCGATAGTGCAGGTATGAATCACTTGCTATAGTGATACTCTCGTTATAAGCCATACTCGCTATAGCAGAGTTCTGCTGTATTCAAATATTTTTTATTCTAATTATTATTATTGTTGCATTCTATCAATCATAATGAATCGCTGAATTATTTTAACCACTAACAATTCAGATTAACAGATGATGGAATGAAGTACTTCTCTCATTAAAAATATATTCTTCAATTTCTGTCTTCTTTACATTGATGATTTCTGCATTCTTGGTTTCCTTATTATGTTGGTTGGAATGATAGTTTTCCTTGCTCTGCTGCGAACAACTTAAGCCTGAACGTAAACCTGAGGTCACTAGTAGGATATCTAAGCAATTTCACTTAAACATGACATCTATAAGATCTGCTGTAAACTCAAACAGCATTTGCAAGTAAAGAATCCAAGAACATGATGACAAAAAAGTGTCATTATTGGGGGTGAGAGAGACTAAAATGCTATAATGTGCCCATGACAGTAATTATCACTTTCGGAAAATGGGATTCGAAAGTAGAGAGGCTTACATATGGAGTAGACTATATCTAGACAAATAAGAGGGTGGTCTGAAAAGTTTCCGACCCAACAAACATAAAAGACTTTTTATCTGAAATTTTTTTTTATTTTTCAACATAAGTCTCCTTGTAACTCAACACACTTCTCCCAGTGATGCTCCCATCTCTGTAACCCGTCCAAATAGTACTCTGCGTTTTTCTCTGCAAAATAATTGTTCACGAAGGTCATTGCCTCTTCATTTGACGAAAATCTCTGTCCTCCGAGTGCAATTTTTAGATGAGGGAACAAAAAGAAGCCGCTTGGGGCTAGATCTGGTGAGTAAGGCGGATGGTCAAGCAGTTCAAACCGTAATTCGCGATTTTCACTATGGCAACCACTGAAGTGTGAGACGGTGCATTGTCATGGTGAAACAGGATTTTCTTTTTCTGCAAATGTGGCAGTTTTTCAGCAAGTTCTGCCTTCAGCTTGTCAAGTAATGATGCGTAGTATGCTCCTGTAATGGTTTTACCTTTTTGAAGATAATCGATTAAAATAACTCCACCATTATTATCCCAAAAAAAATTCGCCATCACTTTCTCAGCCAAAAAAAGTTTTTGGTTTTTTTGGAGCCGGTTCCCCTTGTGCAGTCCACTGTTTGGACTGTATTTTTGTTTCTGGCGTATAATGGTGTATCCAAGTTTCATCTACAGTAATTAATCGGTGACAAAACTAGGATTTATTGCGCCTAAACTGTTGCCTACACGTAAAAATATATTTCAGTCTGTTAAGTTCAATAGTGATTTTCCACGGTCTCCCAGAGTAGGGTTTTGGCGCGTTCGAGGAAAGGGTGAGGCAGGTGGCTGTATTGAGCCGTTGGAGTCCAGAAGACACGTTGACAGCAGCGAAAATCAGGCTTGGAGGCGAGGCCGTCGAGTACGCACGCATCCGTAGTGAATGCAGAGAAGATGTTGACTGGGAGACTTGGTTGGGTTATCTGCGGGAGAGATATCGATCAAAAAAGACGGCACGATCCTACAGGGAGTTGCTTGCCGGGGTCAGAATGGATCCGAATGAAGAGCTAGAGCGGTTTGCTGATCGGGTGAGGCACATGAATTCCCGTACGTATGTGGCAAGTGGCAGTCAAGAGCAGCGGTACGAGGCGGACCAATGGGGCTAGGACGCTTTCCTCCGTGGTCTCCCGGGGGGAGATTGGACGTCTCTGCAGGCTTGCCATGCCCGAGAGTTTTGACGCGGCCATCGAAACAGCGGTGAGGCTTTGGGAGGTAGAAAGGACACCACACCAAGCACCACCTGCTCGTCGGATCTTCCGGACAACAGGGGGGTGTTTCCTCTGCGGTCATCTAGATCACTAGGCCCGGGATTGCCAGAGCAACCGCCGAGGGAAGTGCTTCATATGTGGAAAAGAGGGCCACCATGCACGTGAGTGTAAAGTAACCTTGACAAATCGATCCCAGGTTTTAAACGGGGAAGGGATCGATGGATCCGGAGACGTATATCCCCACCAGAAGTATTAGTTCCGGTAGTGGATGTCGACGGTGGCTTGAATACTTAATAATCAAAGACGAGGTTAACGGAAGGGACTGTGAATTCTTAGTGGATACGGGGGCCCAAGTGTCACTTGTAAAGAGGTAATTTTGTCGTGGCGAACAACTCGGTAATTCGATGTATCGCTTAGGTGGGGTGATGGGGAAGTCATTTGAAATTATGGGGAAGTTCTGATTCCAGTGAAACTTAGCATAGGAATGTACCCTGTTAGGTTACAAGTAGTTGACTCATTAAGGGGACACGACGGGATCCTAGGACTGGACTTTTTGTATTTGCACAAAGGAATAATAGATGTGCAAGAGAGGAAAATTATCTTAGGAGGAAAGTCGCTAAAGTTAGAAGAGAATGTAAGTGAAACTACTGATGTCCTCCGGGTGGAATCAGAAGAGATTTCCTCTGTTGTTGTACATGAAACTGTGGTTGTGTCCACCCGCACGGAAAAGCTTTTGAGAATACCAATAATGGGGAGAGAAGTCACACCAGATGAACTGTTTGAGATAGACCTAAGGCCATACGAGTTGGAGGGTTGTTACGTGGCCCCCTCGGTTGGTATGAGGGATGGGAACGGTAATATTCCTGTAATGGTTGCAAATTGTGGAGATGCCGCAGTTACTTTGAGACGGGGAACCAAATTAGCTGCCTTGAGAGGAGTGAGGGTCATAGATCAGTTTGATAAACGAATAAGGAGTGTAAGGAAAGTAATAGATAGGGACGAATTCAGGGTGAAACTAGGCCATCTTAAAGGCACGGAAAAGGGACTTGTGGAAAGTCTTCTTAAGAGGTTCTAGTAGTAGTAGTAGTATTTTTGTTTATAGGGTGCTTCTACGGCTATGGTCATTTCGCACCTCTTCAACTCATTGAAAAAACCCATCTGGACAAACACAGCATCCATGCCCTGGGTGGGATTCGAACCCGCGACCTTCGAGCCAGCCTACCTACCAGGCTAAGTAGGTCGGCAACTAAGAAGTTCTCCGCCCTGTTTGAGGAAAAGGTTGTTCCCTGTAACTAATATCACTGAGCACCACATCAATACCAAAGATGCACAGCCTATATGCCGCAATCTGTATAGAGTCCCATTTCACCAAAAGCCACTGGTTGAGCAATTCGTGAAGGACCAATTGCAATCAGGAGTAATAAAACCCAGTACAAGCAGTTGGGCTAGTCCGGTAGTTATTGTGGCTAAGAAATCAGAGGGCAGGAAGCCAGCCTATCGATTTTGCATAGATTTTAGTGCACTCAAAGCAATAATGGTACCTGACGCCTATCCCATTCCTAATATAACGGAAACCCTTGATTATCTTGGTGGTTGTAAATATTTCAGTACCTTTGACCTTAAGAGTGGCTACCACCAGATCCCTATGGCTAAGGTATCACAGCCAAAAACTGCCTTTATTGTATACAGTGGCCTGTACAAATACACCAGAATGCCATTTGGACTACGAAATGCACCTGCCAGTTTCCAGCAGATGATGGATGGTATACTTCGAGGGTTGAAACCGGAGCAGGCTCTAGTCTATATGGATGATATTGTAGTATTCAGTGAGACTATAGAGGACCACGTGAAAAGACTTGAGAATGTATTTCAGAAATTAGAGAGCTCGGGGATATCACTGAAATTGAGCAAGTGTCACTTTGCCGTGAGTCGGATGTGATTAGTGACAAAGGAGTAGAGCCTGACCCCTTGAAGATTGAATCAGTAAGGGACTTTCCAACTCCTACTTGTGTCCAAGAACTACAATCATTTTTAGGCTTAGCGAATTATTATCGTACATGGCTAAACCACTCACATATCCATGGCTAAACCACACAAAATTGTTGAAGAAGGGAGAGGTATTTCACTGAAGCCAAGAATGTGATGATGAAATGGAAAAACTGAAGATTTCCCTCACTCAGAGCCCTGTTTTAACCTACCATAACTTCCGATATCCCTTTATCATCTCTACAGACGCAAGCAATTTTGCGTTGGGGGCAATATTATCGCAAGAAATAGAAGGGGATGAACATCCGGTAGCTTTCGCATCGCGTCAGCTGAATAAAGCAGAATTAAACTACTCTACCACAGAAAAAGAGCTGCTTGCCGTAGTATGGGCAATAAATTATTTCTGCTACTGTGTTTGGGCGAAAGATTAAGGTAATATTGGATCATGCAGCTTTAAAATAGCTATTTAGCCTGAGGGATCCGAATAGTCAGCTGATGCACTGGATGCTGAGGTTCTCAGAGTATAACTTTGAAGTGTGCCACAAGCCTGGTAGGTTGCATGGGAATGCCAATGGTTTGAGTAGAAAAGTGAGGGGGGGTGGAAGTCCAGAACACTTTAGACTTCATGGAGGTGCAATCGTTGGACCCCAATTGTGCAAATGAGCGAGATTTTACGATTGTAAACGGTTTACTTTATCAGGAGGATAAGGGCGATAAGAGATTAGTGGTCCCTCAAGGGATAAGGAAAGAAGTATTGGCTCAGAGTCATGATTACAGGTAGGTT
>WURS02295730.1:0-18598 GCA_011762765.2 Rhinocypha anisoptera
TTTTAGAACCGTGAAGTTCAAGAGCTCACCGATAATCAACAGGTATACACGGAAGCTATTTCGAGAAAGTAAAGATTGCATTGGCGGTCACACATCCTTAAATTGAAGTGTTTGTTTAATCGGGTGGCAAAAGGCTCGGAATCGTTGCCCATGAGACACCGCCATAGATGCAGCAATCCTCGTTGGAATATTCCACGTGGTTTTTAGCTACAAGTACCTCGGTGATAGCATTATTCGTTTCTCCGAAGAAAGAAACTGTTTCTGCGGTAACCGTCGGAACCTTATCCTGAGCCCTCCTCGTTGGCGGGGCAGAATTAAACGTCCGCATTCCAACCACCTGCAAGTCCTCCTTACAGTTTTACACAAATCAACTACTTGCCTTCTTTCCGCCTCTTTTAAAAACCCTGTTGCCCCTCTGTCTCCATGCATTTTACACGATATCGGAACAGGGGAAAAATAATCATAGAAAAAGAACATAACGGAAACTTCCGTTGAAGGCGGAGGGGGCCCCTTTAACGCCCGCATTGAAGTGCGAAGTGAGCTCGGCCAATAAACACTGGATCCATGTCACCCAATGGTTCGAGCTGTTAGCGTCGATGACAAAACGCGACGTCGCCGTCTTTTGGATTCGGAGTGGGCGCGCCCTCGTGCGCCGCTCTCTAAACGGCTCCCTGTTAGTGGATCCCCTGTAAATGGGCGTGAATTTGAAAAAAGGGAGCTCGATGGAACACATGATGAGGGCGAAGCGGAGGGGACACGTCAAACGAAGGATTTCATTTCGTACCTGCGCAAAAAGTTCATTTAAATAGTCAAGAGCATCGGTGCGTGAAAACTTCAAGCGTGATGATGAGAGCTGACATGTACTGGCATGCATACGAGTACGTTGATTCTTGAGATTGCTATGATAAAATACCAATCGTGAAAACTTTCTTTGCACGGAAAGTAGCCCGCAAATTTATTATGCTACAATTAAGTTTTTCATCCTTTTATCACTGCATTCCCACGCAATCTACCGGGTTTATGCTTTAAAGAAACAACTATGAAGTAAAAAGGTCATCACTTTTAACGCCCTTTGCCTATCGCCTTCTTTCAAGTATTAATCAAGCTTTCACCTCAGTGTATTTTTGAAATGACTATTAATCTGCCGTTGGAATTTGAAGGAGTTGGTTTTTTCTGATAAAATTGGAAAATTTTCCTCCATTTCTCACAAATCCTTTTAGTTAAAGTATCTAAAAGAATACACTTTCATAACACTACAGTTCAACGTTTGAGGGGCCTTATTGTGAGTCGAAATGAAGTTAAAGAGTAAACGAAATCCAATTGATGGATGGATAAGCAACATTTTCATGGTTCCGAGGTTTGAAAAAAAGGGATCAGTAGTAATGTAGTATTGTTAATAGGGTGCGACTACGGATATGGTCACTAAGCACATCTTCAAAGCACGTCAAAAACACTTTTTGGACGAATGCGACACCCATGCCCTAGGCGGGACTCGAACCTGCGACATTTGAGCTAGCCAGTGAGCTCGTTACCACAAGGCTATCCCGGTCTGCAAATAATCCATATGTAAGCCAGTAATCATTCAACAACATATTCAATTTTCGGAAAACTTAATATATATTTTTTCAAGGATCTAATGCAAAACTTCAAGTTCTTAAAAATCAAGCAGAGTCGATCATTTTTATTCAACAATCAGTAATTTTCACAGTAGAATATTTCGCCATTCGTCATGAAAAATAGGATCTGTAATTTAGAAAATTATTGGAATTCTTGTCTCTTTATCATCGGTACTCCTTTAAAAATTGGCAAAAACACTCATACCCAGGCATATCCTTAATGAAGCTGTCGTTAGAGCCGCACCAACTCCTGGTGTACTCATGACCCATAAAATATTTGCTAACTTATTTCCGCCCTTTCTCCAAATAAGAGAATAATAAATAAACTCTTTCTTAGTAATTGTTCGGTATATGCTCTATTGCTCCAAAAATACTTACTTAACTACTATACAATTTAATTTGTGAAAAGAAATAGTGAAGATTTTTATATTTATTAATAAATTAGCTATTCTCCTAGAAGGATATTGAAAGGTATCTAATTAAAACGTATCATTATTTTATCCCCCCCCTGTTTTTTGCTTCCAGTGAGTGCGGTGTAAATTGTTGGTAAGTTAGAATATGTTTGTTATTTTTATGTTCATTTCTGTATATACTTTGTTCATTTTTTATACATTCCTGTATGAGCCTTGTTTTATTTCCTATAATTGATTATTTTCGTATTTTTGCTTAGGTGAGCCTGGTTCATTTGTTCATTTTTTCATACATCTGTGTGTGTGTGTGAGCCTGCTTTATTTATTTCTATATGTTCCTTGTTTGCTTGTCTATTTTGGTATGCTCGCACGCAACAATCGAGAGAGAGCGTACGCTTTTCTTTTATTCTATCACCTCTTTAATTTATCTTTTGTATAGGCTTTCCCAAGAGTTCATTGTTTTTTTTTGTGAACCGCCCGTAATAATGTGGTGGCAGCACCAATACAAGATTTTTTTCTCTCTCGGGGTTTCTACTTACACTCGAACGATCAGGTGTCATTTGTCTGTAATTTATAAATGAGTGAAATAATGATCATTATTGCTATTTATAATATACCGTCGTAACTGTTTTAGCATTCTCCTCACGAGAAACTGACATTAATGGAGCAGAGGCCATCTCTCACAATTTGGAATTTCATCGAGCATTTCCAATCCGATTTTCTGTTTTACTTGAGTTTTCCTTCCCCTTATATTTCAATTATTAAATTTTTAAACGTCGTGACTAATTTAGGGAAAGCGACGAAAAAATTTCTCTTCACCCTTTTCACGTGGTCACATTTCGTCTATTGAATAATACACATCGGCATACACATAATACACGTGTATGCCAATTAATTAATTTCCCAATTTTTCTAGGTTCACTCATTTCGCAGATATTAAAACGGGATTCGAATGCCAATCGAGCCAAGGGGTCGAGTGCCTTTTCCCTCCCGGAGGGAGGATTGATTCTTCACGGAGCGATCATTCGTCACGGTTACGTTAACAGATGGAAAACTGCGCCTGTTTCATAAGTGAACTTCCCATAATTATACTCGAGATTGCTTGTTGAGGTTCGCTGTGATGATTGCTGCTCGCTCGATCGCGAGGTCCTCCTCCAGGAAATCGTCCGCCAGTCACATCATCTCCGCCTCTTTTTGTCACCGAATTGGGAGATTTACTCCTTCGGTCACGGCTGAAAGGGCATTAGAACTACTCGCGGCATTCTTAAAAGGGAAGTTTCCCACAAGGTCGCTTGCGAGCACCTTGGTTTTTTACGCGTTCCCGCCCCTTTCACTCGTGGATAATCTTTAAGTTTTAGGTGTTTTGCATGCTCTACCGAACGATTATACGCGATGAATCACGGAAATAATTTGAGAGCTGTAATTGAAAAACGAATCTTCGGATTGAAAACCTGGAATCGTGGTAAATAAAGGTTTCTGAGCACAAGACTGACCGACCGTGCCTCCTTTAATTGATAACGGATAGGGAAGACTATTAGGTACTCGGAAAATTCATCGAAAGAGAATTAAACAAGGAGAGTATACTTACAGTAAGAAGGGATGTAAAAGAGATAATGAGACATTGTAGTTAATTAATTCCCATTTGGAAAGGATATTAGGAGAGAAAAACCCTAGAAATAGACCAAGGATGACGTTAGACACAGAATAATGGGGAGAGCTAAATTAAGCAACTAATTGGGTGAGAAGAGGCTTGCTGGTTGGTTTTTGAGAACTCCTGCAGAAATAATTGATATGGATGCAAAAATCGTAATTGACGGATACAGGCATGACTACGCGGAAACAATTAATTATTAAATGAAAATAATTGGTAATTCCACACATGAAAATGTATTGACGACCCGGGTTTCTCCTTATTGAGTCATCTACGAGGCGCATCATATTGTCCTGAAGATGACTGTATAAGTCGAAACCCGGGTAGTCAATAAATTTTTATATATGGAATTACCAAGTGTTTTTATTTAATAACACGGAAATCGACATGACAAACTTTTCGGCTTTAATTATTAGTCTGAGAAATTGCTAATCTTACCTTTATAATTTCTCATTTATCCCTCTGACACTCAATTAGTTTTCAAATATTAAACTGTGGAAGTCAGTACTAAAAGCGATTGCCAAATTCGCTGAGTAAAATTACGCCCGAATAATAAAGAAAATGTATCAATATTAATATAAGTCTGGAATAAGTTTGGCATGACACAAGTTCCTGCTGAGATTATTTACTGCTTCACTAGAATCTCGGTGCGGCTGATTACTCGAGAGTACTATGGCGGAATAATGACGGATTGTGATTAGACTGCTGGCTCAGTGGATTTGGTTGTGTGGTTATTGATCCGAATGCAAAGAGTAGATTGAGCTGGTGACATTAATGAGAATTTAAATAGATTTATGAGACCTTAAACGATATACGATTTAAGTGCCAGTGTAAAGAATAAAACTTAACTGTCAGAAAATTAATCGAAATGGCAGAAAATGCGAAAAGTTGAATGTGAAAAATCACTCTTAACTGAGATTAAAAGAGAAGGGAAGGTAAAAGGAAACGACTTTTAAGGAGCAGAAGCGACGGTAAATATTTATTGAAGTGACGAGGCAGAAAGTGGAAGAGCAGAAACGCAATCTAATTACCGGGAATGACGCAACGGAACTGGCAACAAAAGGTCGGGAGGGCATGAAACTGAGATTCTTTCCCAGTCAAAGAAACCCAATGGATCTCTCGCTACTTTGAAGCGAAGAAAGGGCGGGAGCACCGCCGAAGAAATGTTGCAAGAACTTAAAGCTAAGGGTTCGTAGTGTCTTTGACACAGATCAAAAGAAACTCATCAAAACACGATATGTAAACCGTCGGAAAGAGATTCATACCTTCATACTAACCATGAATTGAGTAAAGGATGTGGCAGAAAATTATGTTGTTAAAATTGGAAAGGAGAACTTCGTCACAGTGGATAGCGGAAAGAGACTCCTATAATTTTTACTTGAATAATTAAGTTAGATTTTCCGATGATCAAGAGTTGGTTCGCTAGCCAAATGTCATGTCATTCCTTGCTGAATGAAGTGAAAATGAAAAGATGATATCTCGAGAAGAAAGTGAGAAGATTCTTGAAAAATGAAAAGGAAAATGATAGACAACAAATCAGTAGAGCGTAACTGCTGAGTGCGCTCACTTCCGTTTCTTGGAAGACCCTCTGTGCATTAATCTCTGGACAAATAGGCAAGCAGATTACCGAAGGAGATGTTTACGAGGTTGAGAGAGTCTCCGAATAATGACGGCGAACAATTTTCGAGGAGCGATCTACTCCCGACTACGGGTGGGCTGAAAAGTTTCCGACCTCAACGTGAAGATGGCAGCACTCGTAAATAAAAGCTAGTGAATTTCGTTGTTCATCCGTTGACACTTACTAAAGTTTCAGCCATTTTGGACGCGCAGTTGTTATGTAATAGCCGTCTGAGTGAGTTGATGTGAGTGTTTTTGTGAAAATGGAAAAAATCGAGTATCGAGCTGTTATTAAATATTTGTTTTTAAAAGGCAATACGCCTACGCAAATCAAAGATGATCTGGATTCTGTGTATGGGGACTCTGCACCATCATTTACCACAGTGAAATTTTTGGCAGCTGAATTTAAACGTGTCCGTAAGAGCTTGGGAGACGATAAACGTTTGGGATATCCAAAAACTGCAGCTACCGACGAAAACATTGCCAAGTTCACCAAATGGTGCTAAACGACCGCCGAATTAAAGTCAGAGAGATAGCAGAGGTTATGAACATGTCAAAAGAACGTGTTTGTTACATATTAAATCAACATTTAGGAATGAGAAAGCTGTCTGCGCGTTGGGTGCCGCGTTTGCTCACGTTAGACCAAAAACGTGTTCGAATGAACATTTCCAACGATCTGTTGGCGCAGTTTAGGCGCAATAAATCCGAGTTTTGGCGCCGATTAATTACTGTAGATGACACTTGGATACACCATTATACGCCCGAAACAAAAATATAGTCCAAACAGTAGACTGCACAGGGGGAACCGGCTCCAAAAAAAGCAAAAACTGTTTTTTCGGCTTTGGGAAAGTGATAGCGACTGCTTTTGGGATAGTCATGGATTTATTTTAATCAATTATCTTCAAAAAGGAAAAACCATTACAAGAGCATACTACGTATCATTACTTGACAAGCTGAAGGCAGAACTTGAGAAAAAACTGCCACATTTGCAGAAAAAGAAAATCCTGTTTCAGCAAGACATCGCACCATGCCATGGCGAAAATCCACGAATTACAGTTTGAACTGCTTGACCATCCGCCTTACTCACCAGATCCAAGCGACAGATCTTTTTGTTCCCTCATCTAAAAATTGCGCTCGGAGGATATATATATATCGCATATGTTACTTCTCGATCACAGAAAGATATGTGATTTATTTGTTTATCGAGGGATTTGGCCAATTACAACTCGGATTCATTCAATTGCCATTTGGCAATGGAATTAATTGGAGTTGTAATTGGCCAAATCCCTCGATATACAAATTAATCACACACACATATATATATTATCGACTTCATATTTTATCGGGATACTATATTCATATTTATACCTAAGTAAAAACTGAACCCTCTTCCATCTATACAATGTCCCCTTCTAAGTAACTGGGAAACGATTTATCTGGTGCTCGAAACCAGTCCTACGACTGCCACTTAGAGACTGAGACACGTGACCTTACCACTTATTAAATCAGTTAACTTAAGCTAAAGCTCCATAAACACATTCACAATTTTCTAAAAAAATGAACAGAGTTCCCATGTGTGTAACGCGACCAATATTTTTAAAATTAAAGCACCCATTATCCAAGTGTATTTTTTATTAAATGAAAATGGACAAACATGTCGGTCTCATTCAGGCAACCAGTGAGTGACTCGGAATTGCGAACAAGAGGCTTATTGTAGAGGTTCCCGAAGATCTAGGCATTGACGCAAATACGAAGGCGTCTTGAGAGAGCACTTGACTGCTTAATTAACAGCATACAGAGGGCATTCTGCGTATTTCTTTCGAGCGGTTGACATTATGGGGGAATAATAAACGCTGTAATAGACACTACATGAGTACAAGAGCACGTCTTTTTCCCCCTAGCCGCGACGCGCAGAACTGTGCCAAGGCCAAGCTTCCGTAATCGGATGCACATCTCCATCATCATCTTCTTGTGCTTATTCACTCCCCTTGGAGCCGTGCCAGCATATCATCGTTCTAACATATCGTTACTTTCTCCGAGGAAGTCAGGAAATGCGATAAAATATTTCCTGGAAAGGAGCAAACCAAAAAAAAGAGAAGAAATTTGTCTGGGGCAGCAAGTGCAGTCCTGCGGGAAAACGATTTTTCTCGAAATAAGGCTTGAGATGATATGAGCGGAGTGATGCCGTGGTGCTACAGAGATCAAAAACTGCGAAATCCTAGCGGCCCATGTACCTATCTCGCTTGTCAGATAATCATATTTCGTCCTCCGATTACATTAGCTTAGTCAAATGTTTCAACTCGCAAAAAAATTTCGCATACGGGAGAAATTTGTCGAAACGTCAAAAAAATGGTTAGACAAGTTTCTTCTGGAATACATTTCTCTCTTAGGTGGAATAGATGTGTATGACCGGTGTTGGTTAACATATATATCCAATGCTCCAGTATTTGATAAAATAAAAAATGTTCGCATAAACTTACTTTAGAAATTCACATCTACGTAAAAATATCATCATATAATTTACAAGAAGTTAATTAAGGAAGGAAAAGTAATAAACGTAATAAGATAAATAAACACACTAAGTTTTTTCGCACTTTAGTTTTTCACTCCCCGAGCTTCGAGTGTCAATTCATCATCGCGACTTGTAGGTCGAAACCCGGGTAGTGCAAAATAAAATTGTGGAAAAACTAAGTGCGTTTATTTATCTTATGACGAACCATTTCCGCCAAGTGACGGTCGATAACACCACCACCAGATAAACGAAAGCTTAGTGATTATCTATGACTTAACATTAATCAAGTAATATTTTAATCTTGGAGAAATTTTTCGAGAGATTTAAGAGGACGACCTTGTCCCGTTTCAGAAAACCTTATCCTGGCGGAGCATTTCTTTGAATCTCCTGAAGTTGAGAGTGGAGAGATATCATTACCCGAAATCGACGGTTCCTCGCACGGGAACTGGCACACACAGGATTTCGGTCAAAACTCTCCTAGGTTTGCTCGGCCATCACACCGACGCAAGCTCGCCAGTCGAAGAACGAACGCCTGCTACATCCACTCGCCGTTGCCTCACCTAAAAGCATTTTCCCCGTAAATGGAAACGCGCCTTTTTTCGGAGCAAAAAAAAACACTCTAAAAATAAAACCCCCGCAGATGCACCGACGGCTTGCCGCCGGGGCCTCATCCCCACGCCGCCGCCCCGTGCTCCCCCCGGAAAACCAACTCCCCCCGCCAGCTTACTCGAACCCCCAGAGAGTGAGGGAACTCTCCTTCCCACCCTTTAAAAACCGTGAAAGCGGATGGCGACGCCTACTTGACTGACATGCTCCAGACGCGACACGCCCACGGGGGAGGGGGGAGAGTAGAGCGGGGTGGTCGCGGGAGGGGGACGTGGGGAAGAGCGCTGAGTTTTCCCAGCTCTCGGGAGTGTCCACCAGAAACATTGGCCGACGACTGCCCCAGCCAACACTTCCGCTTCCCTCTTTCCCCTCACTTGGCCAAAACTAGAAAACTTGGAAACCACCATTGGCCTCGCATCACGCCGAAGTGAATTTTGGGGGGCTCCCGAGCGAAATACATCAACATATCCCTACCCGACCTTAACGTGAAAGTCCGTCGAGTTTAATTAAATGTTACTGAGGCTGGTATGGTATATTTTACGCGCTCCCTGCAGAATAATTCATGATACATAGAGATGTGAACGAACGTAAATTGTATAACCCTCTTACACCAAAGGTCTGATTTCTATGAAAACGACTGGAAACAGGATTGCAGTTCAAAATACCCATCGTAGGCTTTGGAAATAAGCGTAGCAAAATCCACAGTAATAAAATTTATTTGTTGAGTCCACATGTTTTCCTATACCTTAGCATCATCAGGACTAATTAAATTCTTAAGATGCTACTGTGTAGCGAAACATGTCAATTCAACAAATAGTAGAAAGTAATAGTACGGTCTGGGTAATCAATCCCCTTAAAATCAAATAATAAGTTTTATTTATGTGGAGTCTACAACGTTTCTTTCCATAACCTACGATGCTATTCCACTAAGCATCGGTCGCCACCATCTCTTTCATCAACATACCCATGTTATATTTCTCCCGCTACTGCTACTAATCATTCTCTGGTCCACTGTGTCTCAGTATCACTTCGATCCATTGTATGGATGTCCAGGAACAATTTCCTAAAATCCCCAA
The DNA here is from genome assembly GCA_011762765.2 of Rhinocypha anisoptera. NCBI lineage: Eukaryota > Metazoa > Arthropoda > Insecta > Odonata > Chlorocyphidae > Rhinocypha > Rhinocypha anisoptera. The sequence continues at coordinate 9,489 of WURS02295730.1, forward strand.
CTCATACCACTGCTTGTTAATTTGTTCTATGTTCCAACCGGAAAAAATCGCTTTTCTTTTACCTCCCGCAGATCAAAGCCACATATTCGTGACAGTAATATTGCTTGCTCAATTATTCACGCAGTCGGATCCGCGGCAATTTATTCCCTCTTTTTTGTGATTGGACCATTCTACAACACCGAATTCCTTCTTACGTCATTCTTGGTCCGCTTTCTGCATTTTCCATATAATATTGCCGAATGACTCAGTTGGACCACTTGTCCAGATTTATTACCTTTGTTGGAAGACAACGCATCATCTGTCGTAGATTGAGGGGTTGAGAGCGGATAGGAACCGTTCCGTCGGAGAATAATTTAAAACTCTGTAGCGTTTCATTTTCATATTGAGGTCGATAATTTTTCAGCATTAGAAATCTGAAAGCCATATATCTTTTCTGTGCTACGTCAGATAAGTAAGTTCTTAAAAAATTTTAAAAGTCGGCGGAAAACCCCCTACTCCTTCTAATGAACCCCTGCCAATAAACCCTCATTTTTCATATTTCATAATTATGTGTGTTCCAGGTGGAGAGGCATAGATCTTTGTGGGTCTGAAAGTAGGCAACCAGGCTGCAAAATCCTCCGTTAGATTGAGTAAAGTCGGTTTGCCCGAAATGATAGTATTTTACATGAACCAGTGGCTGATTTTCTTTTATAAAATTGAATAAATCAAGTTTGATACACTTTTTGTTTAATACTAATACCGTACTCAAGTGTGCTCAACTCGTAAATATCTTTAGGATGGGTGCTATTAAATACTACTAAAATTATTCCGCCCTTCATCCTAACTGTAATTCCGAAACCCCCTATTGAAGTTTAGCTTAAAAGTAAAAATAAATGTCAATAAGATATGCGTGACTTCCGCCTCCAATTCCATCTTCCATTCAGTTTAATAGAGAAGAACGATCTATCGAAATTCAAGGACTTGGATAGCCCGAGGCGTAGCGATTCTTATCCCAAAGCTCACGGGTTAGAAATACTATTGGGGTAAGGAAATTTTGTTAATTCGGAATAATATTTCTCAATTTTTGACATCAGAAAGGGTATGCGGCTGTGAGTTATGTACCAAATCTTATTATTAAAGCGATCCCACGTAATGAAATGAGAAAATGTTTAAGAAGGAAAGGAGCATAATAAGATGGAAAAAATTCTGTACACCACATAAATGTTAGCAATGATAATTTCTGTTCTCCTTCTGGCGGGATATTCTTATTGCCATTCGACTCTTGTCTCTATCCTTTCTATTTTTTTATTCAGCTGTTGCAAAGAAATTTGAAAAAACTTGGTGGTCTCTTCTTACAAAAAATATAGACAGCGCTGATGTAGAAATATGTTCAGATAAACCTGTTTTTTATCCGTAATATTCATTTCATTTACGAAAACGCAAGATTGTCAGTATTTTAAAAATTTTAAAGGCCCCATTTTGAAGTTGGGATAATTTAAAACTGTTGGACCGAGGAATAATATGGAAGTTGAAAAGCCACTAACTAAAATCAAACCAAACTTTTCTTCTTAGTCTCTTTTTTTATCGTGTAAATAACTATTTTTATGAGCGTAGAATGAAATTCAAAATTTCGCTTCTAAATACGTTAGGATAAATACTAGGATTAAGGAATCAAAATGATTTATTTTTTCCCCTACAGATATAAAAATATGCAAATGTATTGTCGATATCACAAATAAAAATATTTTTCGGTGATATCAGGGGAAAAAATGGCCTACATTAAAATGGTCCAACAGAAGATTAGTTCATATTATAGACCTTCAGGGTTTGTGGGTGCTTATATATTTCATTAGTTTTCATTGCGAATGCTAATGATAAATTGGTTCTGGAATTTTATTTCACTCACAAATTAATTTTTTAATTAAAAGTGATTTTTCAAAGTTGCACATTGTTTCACGTTTGAAGATAAATTCACTATTCATGGTAATATTCTTCCTGTTTTAAGGCAGTGACTCGTAAAATGATAGCTTTTAACATTAGCTGAAAAGGTAAATGTACTTATTTTTCTCGTCTAGAATCGCTAAAAAGTTTTATAGAGCCAAGAACGAATCATAAATCAACTCTTTTACATTATGCAGTTTCATCAAATTTTAATCGGGATCATTCGAAACTTATACTTGAATCGAAAATATTATATCAGCATTGAAAAATATTTTCTTGTCTTTCTTTTGCCGTTCAGGGTTTGAACTCAGGAGTTGCCTTGATGGATTTGGCGCGACTGAGAAGCAACGAATACTACAGGAATCTCGTGATGCCATCTCACTCGAGCAGTCTCTATCCGACGGAGCCGGAGGAAGACGCCCTCGCCCACCTCATCAAGAAATACTCCTTCCAACCAAGCGGCGTGGGTGATCAGGACTTCTTCACGCTGCTCGCAGCCGAAAGACCCGACATGTTTTATACCCTAGACTGCTCGTGGAACGTTCAGTTAGATCTCACAATGAAAAACACGGACGGCAACGAAGTCTTCGACAGATACCACTACTGTTGTCCTCCTGAAGATGTGAAAGTGTATCATGGAAATTCCGGTTATCCAATACCCGGGGACTGAATATGTTTTGTATCTTTTTCCGCGTCGATATTACTTCTGTGGCTCGGTGAATTGAGCGAGTGCAAGTTGTTTCGTGAGTTTCAATGGACTTCTCTCACCAATACTACCGTTGCATGAGCGCGCACTTCACGCCGGGGCTGGTCAACAAGTGACCCCAGACTGCAAAAGCAAAGTGGTCCCTGCTGCTGCTGTTCCTGGTGCCTCTACCCACCCACTCCCGAGAAGGAGGATGCAATTTCTTTAAAAAATGGCGTCGCATTTATATTCACATACATTGATGACTGAGTATATGTGTAAGGTTGTGCAATGAACTTTTGAATGAATAGATTTATTTTTAATGTTGTATAAAACTTTAAATAAATATTCTTGTATATTTCACATGATTTATTATTGTGACATTTCCCAAATCAGTGATTTCAAATAAAGTTCTACAAAGAAAAGTGGAAGAAAATAATGGAAACCGTTTGGTAAAAAAACAGTCCTAAAGTCACTGACAAATTTAACAGAGTCATGAGAAAGCGAGAAAGAATTACTATATTTGCATATGGAAACTAAATAGGGTTTTATTGTTTAGGTGACGAACAGGTGAATGGGATACTGGAATGATGGACGAGACCCAATAAGATCGGGATATTAGCTAGGAAAATAGAGATAGAACATGTGTTGAGTTTGATAATATTCCAAAAGCAGGAGATCCTTTGGTTTTACTCGTGGAATTTAAATTGAAGAACATTTTTCCTATTCATAACGTGAATCTCTATAGAGAGAGACTAGGCATAATTGAAAAGCCTTATATCTGTAGTTTAGGAAAGCAATTACTGGAAGAATAGAGTGTTTAATGAGGAGTTCGGAATACGGTATGGGTATAGAAACAAATTCTCAGCTGTGACAACACTGACAAGTGGATAGGTGCATAGTAGAAATAATTTAATGCTTGTTGAGTAAATTAGTGCAATTTTCCACCAAAAATATAGGTTTATTTCGATGTTACTACATCATCATAAGGCCTGATGATGATGTAGTAACATCGAAACCTGGTCGAAATAAACCTATATTTTTGGTGGAAAATTGTACTAATTTACTCAACATGTTAAAATTCCACCACATCACGCCTGAAACTTCGATCTTTGTAATTTAATGCTGATGCATTTCTTATCGAGGAACAATTCAAGACCAATACAGGGGAAAGTTTAATACAAAATTAATGTGATCCAGAAGTAACATTCAGTGAAGAAATGTAATGCAGGAAGAATAAGAAGAAAAAGAGGTTTTCAAATTATAAGGACATACCATTAGACTAAAAGCTAATTAATGTCATATTTTGGTAGAATACTTTATATCGTAAGACGATTATTCCAAATATAAAAGTGATGAGTTCATTTTTAAACTGATTTGAAGGACACAAAACTTTGATCTTAAATACTCCTTATAAATAAAAAAACTTTATTAGGCTATTATATAATTAAAAATACTTCGTGGTGATCTTAAACTGAAGACTTATGTGAGGACCAAGAATATAAAGTTCACTGTAAGCAAAAATGTACATATAAAATGCAATTAGGGCTACTCCTTGTTAAGATATTTGAATGCGTTTCATTGGAAAAATTTAAGTTATGCCCTCAGCTAAGTTGAAAGTTATAAAGTAATAGCTTGGAGCGACAACCTCATTTCACGAAATCGTCACATTAAATAAATAGTTTGAGGCGGCAGTGCCTGTTGCCGCCAATGATTTTGAAGAGATATGCTAATGGTCAAAAGACATAAAAGCTAAAAGTAAATAAGTGACTAAGTCATTAAACTATGATTGACTATTCTTGCGAATAATAAATCGGTATATCTACGACGAATGGTGTTCTTTTTATAATACCTATTTATTAGGAACCCGTAGTGCGAATTAGTTAAGGAATGAATTATTCTAAGACGTTTACCCATAATACTGAAATTTATTCTTTCAAGTTACGATAAAAGTAAATAATACTTCTTGTCTAATAACATTGTCAAGTATACAAATTCCCATTAAAAGAATAGGTATTCCAACCCAACTCCATTAATTTTATCCTTTTTACTATGACATTACTACTCGAGTAGAAAAGTTCATTATATTTAATGGAGAGTTTAGTTTTCATTTATCACTCGTTGAGCAAGAATGTGAATGACCAAATCGTTTCTGCCTATCAAATGAGATTTCAGTTAATGACGATGTAGGCAGTACATAATTGAGAACTAAAGATACCCTATAAAAGGAGAGGCGTCCTATATTGTTTTCTTCCGAAAGGTTAACTCTATAGATAGTATAATAGTAATATGGAGTGTGTTCCACTTAATGAGCACTGTTATTAAATTGGAAGGCGATTTCTGATGCCAAAAAGATATTATGTGTCAAAGTTTCCCTATTCACTCCGATTTGAAAATTTTTATTTCCTTAGATAAAAGGGCAATTATATCTGGAGAAGGACTCACTTAAGCGGGTAGAAAAATGTTATTTTGCAGCTAAAAATGTCATAATAACTACAAGAAGTAACAATCAACGTTAAACAGTACCAGCGTAGTGGGCAACAGTTCATTAAATCATGCATATGGAGTTTACTTTCCTACGGTGTTAGACATTATTTTCTCAATAATGGAGAAAATAAAATTCTAAACAATGAAATTATGCTGCTTATATTCATTATCGTAGAAAATTATATGGATCGAACAAGTGACCAATAAAAATAATTTTTCGAAAAACGGGTAGAAAAAATCGTACGAAAGGCAATAGTATACAGAAAATCAATCTAGTATCTTGAGGTTTAGTGAAAAATGCATGAAAAAAAAGTATGATGGACGAGGTCTACATAGAGAGTGGTATACGATCCCTAAGAATAAAGTGATTAAATACAAAAGTAAAAAGTGTCTCTTTGAAATGGATTATATCCATTCAGTAAGATGGAAGAAAATCCGCTGGTGAACGTCCACAAAAAATTATTACTATTAATACTACTTTGTTAGTAATTGCCACTATTAATGATTTAACTGTGAAAATATCTCGGTACTATATTTTCTCCTCCAATATGGACTTTGCGGAAGACGCCGGCACCAAAACCTTTCAAGGTTCAGTGATGATGGCTTGTAACTGGATAGCTTGGAGTGTTTATCCGAGCCAGTCTTTGTATTGATAAATGTGAGATGGATCATTAAGAATAAAAATTTCAGTAATCTGGATGAAAACCGACAAGTTTTTAAGAAGGAAAGTCGATTTTCCATGATATGTTTTCATAAAGAAATAACTTCTAGTTAATTTAACATTGGTCAGCGAAGCAAGAAAAGAATCACCTAATATGGAGAGTGAAACACTACATTCGGTTATCAAGAAAGAAACGTGTGAGTCTATTGGACGTCTTTGAGATATGAGCTTGAAGTAGAGATAATGAAGGCTGTCAGGAAAAGAAAAGTTTGAGAGGGTGGTGAAGAGAGAAATTCAAAAGAAGAAATCCAGATAACTACCTTATATTCGACCCTAAGTTCGGTTTGACATATGAGGATAGAGCCCACCTACTAAGCCCAACGCCGCGTGTGAAATTTAAGACATAAGGGTGGATTGGGGGGGGGGGGGGGGGTTTTTTTTCCCCCCCCCCCCCCCCTGCTACTTTGATGTCGGGCCGTGCGCTGGATGAAAATTGAGAGGAGATGTAGCGTAAATATATTTTTTTTCCCGGTTCGGGGTGGGAATTAAGCCCGGGGAGCAGTCGTTGGAGCGGGCGGAGGGAGAGGTTCACTGGGGAGGAGAGGATTTGGAAATAGCTATCCGCCGCCGCCTGCCAAGCCGGAATCGAGGATGCGGAGGAGGTCCGTGGTGTTGGTGGGAAGAGAGAAAGAAGACGGTGCTGGGAAAGAAGAAGTTGGATGTGTGTTGGCAAGGTACTCTGCCTAGTTCAGGAGTTTTTCTCGGAAGAATAAGGTGTTATGCACCGACAGCCGAAAGCGTCCTCCTACTCCTTTTGTTGTCTGCAAGGTCTCCGCCGCCACCCTGCCCCGGTACAAAAGGAGTGACTGGGCTATTTTTTTTCCTCTCTCCCTCTCTTCCCCGGCGCTCCCACCGCGGCCAGTCCTCACCGCCTTCCTCCCACGGGTCACTCACTTCCGCGACCTCTTCAGTATTCCCCCGCCGTGCCGCGGACAGACGGCACGGGAGTTTTCACCTAGCGCCCGGAAAATAAGCTCAGCGATTCCCGGGATTTTTCCCTCAGCATTTTTTTTTATATATATCTTTTAACCGATCCTTCTTTTTTTAACTCCCCTCCCCCTTCCCTTCCGTTCCCTTTATTTTTGAATTCTAGATTTGAATTTTGCTCGGAGGTTGCTCTCGCCTGTATTTTATCTGCTCTTCCGCTCTTCCACCTGAAATATATGCCTTTTATAGGAATTCATAGGTGGTGTGGATTGTAGTGCAGGAAGTGCATTACACATTCATAAGTATGAATTTTGAAGGTAAATCCATGAAGGTGAATGTTTACTCTGTACAGTCTTTGCCTTGCATGAGGGTAATCCATAAAATTTCCATTCTTGGACCAGTAATGATCAACGTAGGGCGTGCAAAGAAATTTGTTCATCAACACACTGATTGTAGCGTCAAAAAATCGAAATCTGGTGCCTTTCAATTGAACCCCATTCTTTCCTCTTTTCTTTTCACCGGGGCTTCTTTAAAACGTTTTGTGAGAGAACGGTAAAGCCCAAATACCGTTGACTCGGTACATCATGAACTTATGATTGGAAGGTTCACTTAATTACTGTAACCAACCTCAGTACACCAAGATTAATTGAAATATCATAATATATATTGCCTCTTTGCTTGTTTATAAATTAATTAAATAACATTATGGTCTTAGAATTCTCATTGTTGAGTAATATTTTTAGACTTATTATCGTGAATATTCTTCCTAGAAAAAAGCTTAACTTACCACCGATCTCACCTACCATCTTTAAGTTACATCTTATTTCAATTGTTAAAGGTTCGTCACGTTTTACCGGAATTCCCGAGGAAATCGGTTCAAGGGGATGAGTTGGAAATATGAAACAAGGAATTAGTGCAGGGTTCAATATTATGCTTAACATATTGCATGAAACTAAGTTATGTAGCTATGACATCATAAATGGGTAAATTCATATGCTGTGATGCCTAGAGTTTAAGATTTCGTGATGCTATAATTGAAATGTTGAAAATTATCCTTGATTTTTTTCTCATATCTTAAGCAGTTGTAGTTAATTTTTCTCTTAAGTATAATTCTTTGTGAACTTGATCATCTGCTATCTGGAGGAAAGTTAGATTGAACACTAGAAACATAATTTTTGAATCCATCATTTATTTTATGTGAAATTTTTTTCCTACCACTTTCGGTAGTTTTTCCAATTTTTAAATACCGAACTCATTCAAAGATCGGATGTGTACGTTAATACCTGTTCATCTTAAGGGGCGAACTGCAGGGACGCACCGTAAAACACAATTTTGCATCATTACTCTCACATTTTGAAAATAAATACTGCAACTCTCTCTTAAACCCCATCAGTGAAGGAGGATAATGCACAACCTTGTGTTTGTTAGACAAATAAAGAGAGAAAAGAAAAGTTATATTCTGCACTATTTAACTTAATACACTTCACATGACAATTTAAAAAAATGTATTCTTTCGTGGACCTACCTAAAGCCTACTAATGAATTCGACATTGAAATATTATCCGTTAATGGACAATATCCAGCTGTTACTAATAAGATTGTTAAGTGGCAAAGGTATTGAAGGAGACAAATTTCTTCAGAATTAGAATATCTTCTCTATGCAATTTTTAAGTCCACGGGAGTTTTATATTTTTACGAACAGGATTTCGACATGAAACTGCTATCGTCGGGACTCGGCGTCTTACCACGGCTTTGATGTGGAAACTCGGGTCGTAGAATAATAAAATTCTTTTAGACTTGACAAATTCTTTATATTTTTTAAAATTATGAGTTCATTTCTAAAAATTTACGCCCTAAACAATAACATTTCTTGTCTAGTTTTGGTTTCTGTTTTCCAGTAATATCTTTCCTATCAACCCGCGTAACTGAAGAAGTTTACAGTCGTAAGCGGTTAGAATGCATATGATGAAGTCTTACACGGAAGGGTGAATTAGAGATAACCTACGTCAACGTCATGAAAAATATTTTTTAATTCAGGGAACTGAATTCAATTACAGCAATTATAGCAGATTTAATTCAATTTAAGCAATGAGCCTCCCTTGTTATTATTGAGGATCCTTTAGCCGCGAGTCGAATTTTGGAGGATTCGAATTTAGTCCTTGCGAAATTCCCGATGCGGTAATCATCGCCGTATTTTAAGGGGCGCGGATCCTGCCGCATCAGGCCCCTTCCATGCTCGACTTTCTCCATTTCCTTTATTCCCACCACGCTTCCACTACCAGCTCCCTCCCCTTTCAACCCCCCGCCTCCCCCCGCCCTTTCACTTAACCCTTCACAGAGGGGGCCGCCCCCACCCCCCCCCCCCGCCCC
>WURS02295841.1:0-39448 GCA_011762765.2 Rhinocypha anisoptera
TTCTTTTTTCAAAATCATTTTTCTAGCTTTTAAAAACAACTTTTTTGCTTCATTTCCGAACGCGAGCCCCTTGTCGGCTTGCCGGCAAGTCTTTATAAATGCGTTAAACGGGGTTGGTTTTTGGAGTTCGATTTTAGATTTTTAAGAATTTTTTGAGTTGAAAATTTTAATTTATTTTTGTTCTTAACGAGCTAAGTAATTAATGTTACAAAACTGGCATTAAAACACGAAACCAGAGATACGTGGAAAGTTGTTTTTGTTTTATTCAGAATCAATGACTTGAAGGCATATTTAAGCTCTTTTTAACATTTTTTTCTCTTTGTCATATTTGCCAATGTCTATTGTTTGTTAGAAAACGTATACTTGAAATTCAAAATAAAAATTAAAATCTACAATTTAAATATATTGCAAACATCTACAGAAAAAATAAGCGTTCGCTTTCTTTTGCAGTGAAAAGCGGTTTTTTGAGATGTGCCCAAAAGTAAAGCATGCGCCTGCTCAATTGTTATTTACATTGGAGATCTTTTCTTGAGCGAGGCCATTGTGGAGTGTTGTCTGTATATATATAATGACAGAAAGTGATCGACTAAAATGTCGCTTTGTACTCTTGAACTTGCGCGCGCTTGATTAACATTTAACTAGTCGGTTCGTTGCGGAGCCACGAGATGGCGCCTAGTTGCATTTGTCTTCAATGGTGTTTTTCTGGGGTTATTTCTAAATTTTATCATTGTTTTCTTCCATAGACTATGGCCATACCTAGTGGTAAGGGGACACGACCTTCTACAGTGCTTAGGAAAAATTATGCTTTACAGCAGAAAAACACCTCTGTGTCTTCTAGGGCGGTTAACAGAGATCTGGGAAAAATTTTCAATTGTTAACTCTCATACCTCTATAGTCTATAGACTGATCGTCACCTAGAGGCCAACTGGAATCTAATTAACTTTCACAGTGCTTTAAAACAATTTTCACCAGTTGTCTTCACTTTCTCTGCCGTATAGACATTCTTAAAGAACGTGTGAAAACTTTCTAATAGACTTTCACAGAGATTGAATAGAGGATGAAATTGTACTGTACAGGGGTAAAACAGGAATATGCTATCGAAATATTCAATTGGTGTTCTAGCATGAGTAGCATTAATATGAGTCGAATCTGTGCGATACTCGATTGTAAATAAGCACATTTATCAATAAAGTTTGTTATTATTAGAAATTTTTCTCTTTTCAAGTAGTGAGAGTGGCATGCTCAATATTCACATCCCTTCCTGTTTGAAATCAGAATATCAACACTAATGTTTGGATTTATTTTTAAGAAGATAAAATGATTAAGCCATTTAAAAATTAAAGAAGATAAAGGGGACGAGTGTGGCTATCCATAGAACGAAGAAAGCAAATGTGAGTGGTTCCGCTTGACTAGCCAGGCGACCTTGGTTCAGTGGAACGCTAACCGAGTGACAGTGCGCTTGAGAAGGATGAGTGTGTTGACGGTGCTCGAGACACAGATCCCGCATCGGTCCCATACAGGCAGCGTAGGAAATGACATGCGGGATGTAGGTCTGGTCGATGACACCGCGCAAGAGTTGAGCACCTGGTCCAGTGGCGTAAACGGGCACGTCTTCTCCACCATGCGTCTCCCATCGTTTGGGCACTGCCGCTTGTTGGATGTAGTCGCGAAAACCTGCAACAACAATGTCACATGTTTTTAAATGGTGAATCAACAGGGTCACGAGAGTGCCGATGCACTAACAGAGCGCTACACGTTGAAGATGAAGTGCTCTAGTTCAGCACCCAATAGATCACTTTCATGTTCGCATTCACCGCCTGACTAGAATCCACTAAATTAACAGATCGAGTTAAAAATAACAAACAATAAATAAAATAGCTACATCGCTCGGTGCAAGCCGTTCTGTCATATACTTTTCCATGGTTTCTACGTTAAGTGCAATTTCTATTTGAAGTTGCAATTCCTGTTTTTAAATTTTGTTAAGAAAATTTTACATCTAAGCAACTGAGCTCAAACTTTACCTGTGTTGACGTTGGTCAAGTTTTCGCGCAACGCCTGGTATCCAGGGCCATTGCCGTAGAGTAGTGTTGTGTATGGCAATTGGTCAAGGTCTGAGGGAAGATTGTCCACTCCAAGTATTAGATTGCCACGACGTGGAAATCCACCAAAGGTGAAGACGTGAGAGTGGTCGGCTGTAACAACGAGCAAGGTGTTGCTCAGGTTCACTAGTCGAGCGACAGCTTGAACCGCCTCGTCTAGTGCCAGAGTGTCGGTCAGTGCGCGATATGCGTTGTTGAGGTGATGTGCGTGATCAATACGTCCACTTTCCACCATCAGAAAAAATCCGTTTGGATTGTTGCGCAACACCTCTACTGCTTTAGTACACATCTCCGCTAAGGATGGTTCACCCTCCTCTGACCGATTACGGTCTGCTTCATGATCCATGTGGTTAGAGTTGAAAATTCCTGTAAAGTATGCTTAGTCCTTGCCCGTGACCCAACACCAACTAATACCTAGTAGGTAGTCAATCTGTTTGGTTGGTAGTCCAAGCAGTTGCTTGCGATTGGAAACATAGCTCGATAAAAGTCCACGTTGTTGTTTATCTTCCATCCAAGCTTCGATCAGGTTACGTCCATCAAGACGTCTTCCTTGCAAATCTCGATCCTTGCCAACAAAGTGTCTTCGTCCACCACCCATGATCACCTGTACAATGAGAGTTGGGTAAGTTAACAGGTGCAAGTGCCCCCTTGGTGCTCTCTGTTACATTCAGGTGTTTGCCGGGTTCTTGTTCGACCAACTGTCGTGCGATGTCCTTGCAGAGACCATTGTCAGCGGGTGGTAGTTTGTCATCACTCTCCCAGTATCGATTGGCGGAGTGTGCGTAGAGTGCGGCAGGTGTGGCGTGAGTGACTCGGGTGGTGGTCACCAGTCCCGTCGACTTGCCTGTCTCGCAACACACATTGATTCATGTGAGTATTTTTTTGCTAGTGCATTTCTTGGGCGATACACTGTGACACACTACTTGCCACATATCGCTTTTCCGATGTATATTCATAATTTATTCAGTGTCTCATTTCATAATTTTAAGCCTTAATCTAAATAATTAATTTGTGCCTTCAGTAACATCATGCAAAGTCACGAATCGCTTGACGGTTAGTTGAGCTAGGTTAGTTAACAGAATAGTGTTCCAATTGGAGAGTGGTTCAATCAAGCCTAAATCCCGTGCTTACTCGCATGAGTTCCAGGTGAAGAACGGTTGCAATTAGTGTCGCATTGCTGATGCGTTGCTCAGTAGCACGATGAGTGCGGAACACTGCAAATTAGATTGAAAATCCACCGAGCTATTCATCTACAGGGGCAGATGGGATTTCCACACTGACTGATTGCAATTTACTCAAATGCTGGCCCGGTGCCCGTTCGCCACCTCGAGTCCTGGCACACCACGCTGGCCATTTTCCACTCATTTACTCATACTCAAACTCCTTCCATGCGGGAGACCAAAGCTTTACAAACTTTTAGGAGTACACAAATCTGTCCGAACTTACATTAGCAACTAAGCATTTCTTGACCTGCATTTCATCTAATGCACTCAGCTGTCTGCTGAAGTTTGGACCATTTTAGGAATCTACTTTTGGAACTGTCACTTCATCGCCGCGGGTGGTAATGATCATGGAGAGCTTACCAGTCACCGTCCGGACTCGTAGTGAAGTCATAATTGTTCAATTGATTTATACGGTTCAATGGTACTTGTCATTGGTTAAAACCAGACAGTGGATTGATTTGCATCGTTCGATCAGGAAAATTCTCTATGCTAATTTGATGGGATTTTTCCGTGCATTTTAATGTTTTATTTTTAGCGCATCTAACTAATTTTTATATCCTTTACGCAAAAAAGACTCAACTTGGAGTGGGACAACTCGATCGATTAGTGACATCGAGAATGAAGGCTTTAGAAGCAGATCGACGTTGTAGTGTGCCATCGCGTGACGTACAATGTGCCAAGGGGACTTACCTGCTTGCTGGGCCCAGTCGGCCAGAGAAGCAACGCGAGCTTCGGCTCCAAACGTAGAGGCACAGTTGTTGAGCTTTGCCCGGCCACTTAGACCCACGGTTTCGAAGTTTGCTTTAACGCCAGACATGAGCGCGGTGGCACATGCGCCCGAGTCGCCAACTTGACTGTCCAGGATGTAGGTCTACCGGGCCCAGCGATAGTGCCGATGGTTGCCAGTGCAGAGGGCAGACTCAATTAATTTGGCAATTAATCAATTTGCGCTAAATTCGACCCATTTCGGGGGTTCTCCGCACTCGCGCGCTATGGAATCAACAAAAGCCCACTGGCATAAGTAGATTCCAGTAGCATTGCATTATTAATTTTGCTACTCTTTGTTTTGCTTTTCGATTGGTGCGCGCCACCCTGACGGAAACTTGACTTGGGGATCGAAAATATTAAAAACAGACAACCCAGGGATGTCGAAGGCCTCTGTTTGCCCAGAAGACGTTCAGTTACTAGCCAGGGCAACTCTGGGCAACGCGGCACCAAATCGATCCACTATGTCAATAAACTAAAATAGACACATTGTGCTCGACTATATACGTATAACTTGGTCATTTATCCCAAATCTGGTAAAATAGTTTGTTGCTAGATTTAGCTACATTTGAATCTAAAACATTGAAAGTCATGCACACTATAGTTATTGGCACTTGTTGAGAGCTTACCTTGCTTAGTGCAACACTTTCGAACGAGTCAAAAAAGAGTTCTCCCTCTTCGGCTTTCTCTAGTTCTTGTAATAGTCTAGATAAATCAGTGCGCCACTCTGGATTGTCTAGAATCGGAAGTTGTGATTTGAGTATTCGAGCCGCGGTGACCGTGGTGATGCCCATGCCATCTCCAATGAAGAGAATCACATTCTTTGCCGAGTGGCTCAAAGTTTGACTGTTTTTCGCGTGAATTGAATCTATCTTTTGCCGGGCAATTTGTTCCCACTGATACACATCTGCTGGACAGACCAAAATTAGGTACAAAATTAATAGTTTCTTTTCAGAACATTCTGCAAAAGTTTTGGTCATTTTCGGTTTGTTTCGCAACAAAGAAAATCGGTTTTGGCAATTTTTTGCGATCGTTAAAAAACTTTTGCTGTTAATAGTTCAGATCACTCGACTTCTTTCTAAGTTAAACTAGAACTGAATTTGATTGGCAATAAATCTGATTACAAATCCGATTATTTTAGTATTGATTCTAAGGTTTTAAAGACTCCTTGATCATTAGTGCAAACAATGGAAATAAGACGTGTTAAAATCAATCCACCTGAATTGGTATGATCAGAGCTGCTTCCAAGGGTTGCCGTTTTTGCAGCGGTGAACCAGATGGACAAAAGGCACGAAATCAAGACCATTTGGGGCAAAACACGTTCAAGACAGTGCATTTCGTTGCGAAATGAAATAATATTTGACTGGGTCTAGCGGCAATTGGGCATCGTACTCTAGAGGCCCACTTCTACCACTAGTTAGACACACACTCCCTCTTGGGAAAAGAATTTGTCTTGATATAACGCAAATAGGTAGTAATAATGCTATTGTCACGCTAATAACACAGTGAGGATGACGAATGTGTCAATGATTGACTGATTGCTTCACCGCCTCGTTTTGATGGCCACCAATATAGTAAGTCGTGATTAATTAATTGGCACTAGAGGAAATGTCGAGTATTGATCGCAACCATTGTGAGCGGTTCTCTGGTGCATCGATCGCATTGGTCGCTTTCTTGGATAGTGAACTGAGACACACTCACACACATACACATAGTCATTGGCACAAGCAAGCACTTAACACGTCAAAGGAGCAGTAAAACTAAAAGTAAGCTTGATAAGCAATTGCGTGACGACTTCACTCGAACCCCGATGCTCTCGGCGAACTGGGCACCACGTTGACTGAGTGCTCACTGATTGCCGCGCCAGTTGTCCTCTGTGCTACCATCATTGCGAGTGAAGTCGTTTTGCCGTGGCACTTGGCTCGTCCCCGCCAATCTGCTGTTCTTCATCTACTCGACCACTCTCACTCTAACTTGGCCTGTGTCGCACCAATGCCCGGCTTCTCCAGACAATGTGCCGAGCATGATTTACTAGTTCTGTCTGTTCAGTCTCATCATCAGTCAATCAGGCAAACTGTATCAGGCCTGCTAACTTTGCCACATTCACTTCTCTCTCTCTCTCTCTCTCTCATTCTCTGTCTCTCGTTCCGTTATTTTCTCTTGATTGCGCGCGCTCGTTGCCTCCATCTGGTCCGAGACATTCTGAGAGTTTCACCCCCACGTTGGCTCGGTGGCACGCTTATTGTCTGTGTCTTGCAATCCATCTCGGCATTCATCTCACTCTAGTTTCGATTTACCCCTAATGCCACTGGCTCTCTTCGCCAATCTAACCTAATCGATTTGGAGACCGCAAAGTAAACATAGACCACAACAGAGGGTACCGGAGCACTGCGGCTAAGGGTTGTCAGGCTAGCTCGGTGGCCCGCACCACTGCTACGCGGTCACTGCCATTGCGCGTCGTCACCACCATTTCTACTTGCTCCAAGTAGTGGCTTCAAGCAATCCCTCGTTTGTTTAGATTGGCTCAACTCAAGGCCGGGAAATTTTGTTTTGCCTGGATCAAGAAAGCACTGCGCACGCTGATGCTTTCTCGTTTTGTTTTGTTTACATTGGCTCCCGAGCGTAAGGGAACCGCAAGACAATGCACATTCGACACTAAACCTGCCTGCCTTGCGAACATTCCACTCGACAATTGGACTCGATACATGACAGACCACTTGTCGAGCCTCACCACGGAAGCCACTTGAATCACTATCCAGTCAACTGCCACCCCTAGATGCATAGTTAGTTTTTCTACACACCAAGTTACAGTGTTCCTTATTAACTATAGTTTATCAAATGACATTTTATTTACATTTACATTCCTTAATCAGACTGGACATAAGTGAATCAGTTGCACATCACCTGATTTCGCACCGTTGCCAATGTGGCTTGACAGCTGGTGAAAGTGGTAGTACTGCTAGTGGTGGTGCACGGCTGGGTGCCACTGTCACCGGTGGACAATGGACCACGGGCACACCACACCCGTCAATGCCAAGTGGCAATTCTTTTGCTTTCACTTGTCGAGGCCGGTTTGCTTGCTTGCTTGCTTGAGCGCGCCTGTCCGCCCCATTAATGCGGTGCCAGTTTTCTTTCCCAAAATTGCCTTTGCTGTGGTGAATCAGAAGCAACAAAAAAATTCCACTAATAAACTAAATAATGCTATTAGATATTCGGTGTCGATAGTGAGCTTGGCTGCTTCGGTGCTAGCTTTCCAAGCCGTCTATCATTATCAATAGTCCACCAGCGCAGTCTGTGTGTGTTTGTTGTTGCGAGCTCAGTTGTCTAATGGGTCCATTCATAATCGTGTGCAGTGCATCCTACATCGCAAACTCAACACCACCACATCACATCACATCAAGCAACGCCAAACTTCAGGCACTGCTGCACTTTTTTCCCATGGTCTACAAGAACTTCGTGTTCAGTCAATGTTCTGTTGTTGTTGCTATGATTGGATCCGATTGCAGACAAACCGAAACGCTCATCATTAAGCTCAGATTGGCGATTGGATATTGTCACCGTCCGAAGTAAAGAGAAAAAATTGCCTTGAGTATGTGGCCGATAAGAAGAGCGCACTACCTCTTGATGTCTCAATCACCAAGCTTTTCTTCATTTTCTCACTACAGTGGAAATACACACACATTTTGCTTTCTTGTAACTTTCATTACTCTTTCTCTTAACTAACATCAAAATTAAACGTTATTTGGAAAAAATAAAACCCTCCATCCTCCAAGTATAGCTTTCTTAGAAGCGGATTACTATAATTAAGTTAAATTTATTGTATAAAATTGTAAATTTTTCCACAATTGTCGCAATGCAAGGGAGGTAAAGCAAGTGGAAAGAGACAAGTGTCACGGCCATTCGAGCTGTGCAGTGAATCAGAGGCGGAAGGGTGACACGCGCTTCTACTGGTCTGGCTCATTCTACTCTAACGACGCCTGATCCTCATCTTGTGTGCTTGGTGGCGCGTTAACATCGACCAAAACATGCTAAACAAATGAGCGTCGAAAGAAATGGGAGAAAAGAATAATAGAACGGAAACATTAAGAGTAGAGGGTAATAAGTCAGTGGGAGAACCGGGGTCAATTCAAATCTTGTTTACCTGATCTGTGCCGATGAGATGAGCGTACAAATCAAATCAGCCGTATTTCTAGCTCCGTACAAACAGATCGCTTGAATGGCTATCAATTCCGCTGCACTAGCACTACCCAACACAGTTTAGGTCAAGTCTATTTATCTTTAACCTGTGTGTTTTAATATTCCACATTCGTCGAAGTGCACGGTGTTTTGTGAGGTGAGAAGAGAATGGCTAACTTTACCTTGTTAAAGCTTCACTCTCGCACTGTTTGTTTTTACATTTACTCACTCATTGGACGAGTTGAATTGGATTTGGGTGAAAAATTTCCAAACACTCTTACGCCCGGCTGAATCACGTTGCTCGCTCTACTCAACTTTGCTTTTCAATTAATCTACTAGTCATATAACTATCTAGGTTTCCGTTGAAATTATTATTTTTAAAAACATTTTTGAATGTTGCCCTAAATAGGTGCCTGGTGAATGATGCTCGGATGGATTGCGCCATTCGCTCTCGCTCTCATTCTTTCTCCCAATTCTGATTAGCTTGAAGTGCGTGAAAGTGAGATGAATCTGTTGTAACTCATCCAGCATCGTGCTCTTGGGTCCACTGCTTGTCGATCGCCTCGAGTGATCGGCAACTTTGCTGTATTGCATTGATTGAAGTGAATGTGCTTAATTAAAAATCCCCACCCGTTTTGTGAACAGTCTCGTGGCACTAATTGCTGCAATTCGTAATGAGAATGTGAAAGTAAACGATAGAATGTGTACGCTAAACGGCGGTTCTTCTAGTCTGTGCTGTGCTAGTCGGATTAGCACCGGTTTCTATTTTTTTTTGATTATAATTATATCAACGTAAAACCACCCGCACTGGTTTTGTTCCAATAATTATATTCTGTTTTCTTGGTTAACTCCACTTCTCTTGTGAGAATCGTGAACTGAAATGTGATTGGAAAAATCCAATAGCATCATTACTTGTTTAACTCTTTTCTTCTTCGAACCTTCTTCTTCTTCTTTGAATGTAACCAAAAACTTACTGCTTGTTCTGCTCTACTCTTTTTCTCAATTTATTGACTTTCGACAGACAATCGTCGAGCAATCACTCGACACACACACACACACACACACAGGATCGACCTATCGATTTCAGGGGGAAACAATTAAATAGGCAATCGGTTTCACTCACTAAGCTTTCTGACACTAGTGACGCGAGGTATTTGCAATCGCTCTCCGATAGACCAAAAGTGCAAGAGTATCTGATTCTCATGCTTGAACTGTTTTAAAATGTTAAATAAACAAAATACAAGAATCGTAGCATTTTGACGAGAATGGAGAGTAACCGTACAATTTGTTCGTTAAAGCGTGCCATAATAAATGACATTGGAAAGTAATGGGCACGATCATGCAATCTCTCTCTCTCTCTCTCTCTCTCTCTCTCTCTCTCTCTCTCGGTCCGATTGAATATTGAATGGACGATTTTAATGATCCAAACGAAACCAAGTACGTTGATGGTGCTGGATCAGATGACAATTTGGTTTGGTAGGAACGGAAAAGAAAGAGATATGCTTGCCACAGCCTTTCGTTCGTGTATTATTCACGCATCGACGCAGAAACTTGGAGTGCTTCATATTAGACACGTTGGACTTTTCCATGACTTGTGTGGTGGATCGAGAGTAATGTGCCAATATCATATTTAAATTGGCCCCACTTCTAAACGCATTAATAAATAAATCTATCCCGTGTGACTTTTGATAGACGATCAAATCAACAGTTTAACCATACAAATCTACTTTGCATCGATTTCGCTCCTCATGATGAGGTCAAGCTTCGGTGATTGTCGTGCAGCAAAGCCCGCCTCAAGGGATTCCATGGTAAGGACCTCATACAGTTGTTGGTCTCACTTTTCTTTCTTTTTTTCCTCTGTCTCGTCAGCTCTCCTCTGGTCACAATGTTTCTACTTGACCAAATTAAATTATCTTTCCACACCAAGTCATGGGTAGATATAATTTATTGGTTCAGCGATGTTTACTGTACCACTGCCAGATATAGCACTCCTTACCGATTGTATTATACGTTTCTCACTCGCATAAAATGTACAGTGTGCTTGATCATCAATCGTTTATCGATTGACCAATTCACTTTGGTACACACACTTCATCTGTGTTGTCGCACCAGTAAGAAATTTTTATGGATAGTTCCGGTGATCGAGAGCAACTATATTTATGAATCAAGCAAGGGAGAAAAAGAATTGCAGGTAAGCTTAGAGCAGAGGTTCTCTTTACTACTGATGACACACACCTTGGCCAAATTTTTAGTGGATTAATAACTCCAAAAGCGACAAGCTGTCTGGCCAAGTCTTTGTATTTGTGCCCAAATCTAAGTCTTTTTATTTGCTTCGTTAATTGGGCTTTACTCTGTTTGCAGGACGGTGTGTTGCAGAGCAAGTGCCACCGAGCCTAGGCTGCAAACAAGCCTACAAACAAGCGACAGCCACCGGCGGCTCAGACTGGATGTGCGCGCGCCGCCCCAACTCGTCCCATCACCATCCGTCACTGGTGCTTGGTGGTGGTAAGGCAAAAAGCGCGCCCAATCTCACCATGACTCTCAGTCAGCGTCTCTTCACCACTCACGCTAGACGCACGCCACTCTTCTCTTGGCTTGTTGATTGGCACCTCTCGTTTTTTGGGGGGATTAATTTCACCGTCGACACCTTTGATACCTGCTGACCACACTTAATCGACACACTCATCACACAGTTCTCCCCCAATTGGCCGCGTACAGTGTCGCAATTGCCCTTCTACCCATCACTGGTATGTGCACTCATCACCCACAGAGTCTCGTTCAAGCCCGACACATCAGGCAAACAATAGCAAGTCAATAGTTAGCGGGACAACCCTACAAAAAAAAGAATTTGAAATATTACTGCAAGCCAAAAAGTGCCACGAATTCCAGTAGTGGAGTTAATGACCAATGCAGAACGCACATTGTTTCCAGCCTTGCCTTCACCACAGAGTGTACTGCCTGGGAACACTTGTCAATTCGTTGACCGGCACGATTCTTGCGACTAGCTTCATCGTTATTCAATCGCTAGGCGAGCACATCTCTCTTTTTCTCTCTCTATCTCTCACTTTCTTTCTTTACTTAGTATTGGATTGACATTTCATAAAATGCTGTTCAGTGAGTGCTCAAATTGGCACTATCATAGTGCCAGAGCAGCACAATTGGCTCGATACGCCAATCTTGAACTGTCCTCCTAACCATCCCATCATTGGCCATTTTTAATCTTTGAGCAACGTCATTATATTTATGATTTTCTTGGTGAACGTATTTAAGATTTATCAGCCTATTAAATCACTAGGACGCAGGCATATATTTTGGGCAAACGACCAACAAAAATATGGACTCTAAGTCCATCGAAAATGTTCATGTTTAGAGCAAAATAAATGTTTTTGAATTCTTAACCAAGAAGTTACTAAATGCGCTTAGAACGATGTGGGAACATTATTAAATTTTTTCTTCTTTCGCAAAACTGGTTGTGCTTCACTGCATGAAATGCAATGGGTAGCGAGCAAGCGCCAACTAGCCAATTTGTCAGACTTATCTGGGGATGAGTGAACAAGGCAGACTTGGACATGGTCCTCCAAGTCCATCACGCGACAGTTGTTCACTTGCCCATGTTATCACTTTAGTTCACTCGTTTAGATCAAATTGAATTTTCTTGTTAGTTTTAATTTTTTTCAAATATGCCTTTTTGCTAGATATTGCAATTTATATTAATAAATATTTACTTTTTCCTTTTATCTATGTCGTTTCCTTTCCATCTGGCCCATACACCTGGACCAGCACAAGAAATGAGCTCAATGTCCTCAAAATAGATTTGCATTGTCTTTCGTCAGTGGTAAATTTCCACTGTCTCATTACAGTAAGTCAGAGTGTGAGAGTGAGCATCGTTGACAAGCATGGAAGAGTGGGATGTGGTAGGCCGAGGCACGGTCACATCGATCGAACAGCATCACTGACCTGCCAGCTCGCCACCAACGATGTGGCTTACCACTGACCACCACATCTCGCCCCCACTACTGGTGCTGCTTCACATCGCATTACTTCTCAAAGGGGCTACACTTTGTCTTGCAACGCTTGCGACAGCAAATCACAATGCACTTAAGTCAGAGTTGGCCTCGCGCACCACTGACTATGGCCATGCGGTGCCAGAGAGCACAGTGGACGGTGAATATGACAGTGGTGTCGACGAAGACTACTCATCACCGCTGGAAATTTACCCGTCTCATTACTCCACACCGATAGCCGTGGTTAGCCATGAAGCCACGGACCAACTAGACATGGCACCAACGGATTCAGGAAACCGATCAAACACTAGCGGCGATCAAGACACATTCTCGCCAGTGGTTGTCGGGAGCAGACTCGGTTTCAACTCACACCAGGCATGGTCTCACACCGGGCATTCTCCTCCGTCAGTGCCGGCGCCTTCAATAATGCCGCATCGACACCAACAGCACCGCGAATACAGGAAAGCAAGCAAATTGGTGAGTGCTAACCTCTAATCTCTCCCTCCCATTTGATCATTACCAGCTTGAATGAGAATGAATACGAACGCGAGGCATTTCACGGCTCGTCGCTATTTATAAATCGACGCTACTTCCGAGTCGATTTGTCTGGCTCGTACTCTGCACCAAAGACTCTCGCCACCAAGGGAGCTGGTGGTTCCCATATCACTACTTAGCCTGTTTGGTCCACTTGCACACATATAAGGTCTCAATTCACTACAGGCAAATTCGAGATTTCTTCCCTTCTTTCGCCTTTAATTGAATTATATTATTTTCCGTAGACTGGTGTGTGCGAGCCGGTGTCTGCCTGCTTCAGCTCACAATCTGTCGTAGCTTGTTACGGAATCATACTCCACCTGGCAACTCGATTCCACTCTTTCTCTCATTCTCATCTCGATCCAATTATTTGCACTTGCAAAAATATGTGAGGATCTATTTTACTGGCCATTAAAACTCTTAGTCGTAGGCTCGTATTTTTAGCATAGCGTGAACTTGAAAAGACACTCAATTCTTTCAATTGGCCTGAAGGGGGTCAAATGAATGAGCTACTTTTGAGCTAACGTCATCGCGAATTTCTAAATTATTAATTTCATTCCTAACCGTTTTTTCTTTTTGCCACTATAAGTTCATTCTATTGTGTTTCGTGTAGAGCTTATTTTTTCATGTCTTTAGTGTGTGTTTGAACAAGTACTTGTTCGCTTCGTTTCTCCGATTAATTTAGATTTTACATTTTTGTTTGTTTTTGGCAAATTTTCCTATCATAATAATTAAAATTTTAAGAATCACAAGTCTCCAATTATTTCAGTATAATTCTTTTGCTTTCGTTCGTATGTGTCCATTGATTCGAACACTTTTGGCTAATTAAATACACTCTGCATTTGATTGAATCCATTTATTATTTTTTTAATAATAAAATTATTTTCCTATACTTCCAAATGTGCAAATCTATAATTATTGAGGAAAATGCCATATATATTTACAGATCGTACTTTTTGCCATCAAAGAATTTTTGTTGTTGCTAAATAGTTGGCCCTAATATATGATTAATTGTGCTCAATTATTATGTGCATGCAGAATGTTTTAAAAATTTTTTCTTAACGAGGAGAGCTTGTGTCAAGTGCAGAAAACATGCTTGATATTGTTGGGATTCGGGATAAGCCATGAAAGTTTTGAGCCACTGCAAGGGGTGCTAGTAAATTGCAAGTGGCTATGAATGTCAAGTTATCTGCAGTTTGATCAGTCTGGTTGGATTCTCTCTCACATACACAATTTTTCTATGTACCCGTTTATGGCCCTACTGCGTGCTCATATCGATGGTACCTCAGCTGAATACCGCTTTATGGACGTGTGTGTGTGTTGGCTTGTGTCAACATGTTTATCTCTGTTCGGTTCCATGAACGGAACGATAGGCCTTTAAAATTTGCCAATGTAATTAGATATGGAAATAGCCAGTGATATGTATGAGTCGGTGTGTCCCAGCTCTTGTGTGTGTGTGCGATACCGACCAAATGAGTAAAGTTGAGCTCAGTGGGTCATGCTGATGTCGTGTCTTTGTGAATGTGCGTTTGTGCTCTGTCAAGCCAAGTGGTAGATTCGCTCGACCAATTTCACTGTCAACATGTGTGTGCCACAATACCCACTCAGGTTTTGTACGATCTATATAGTTAGACGCGTTGGGTAACACACACAGAGACAGGCACACACCAACATGGTGACAATCGCGCGAATCGAGCGGCATTAACGCCTACGAAGCAATCTTGGTCAGGTTAAACCTGAATTCTTCATATACCTAGGCGTCCCACGACACATTGAGCACCAAGAGGTATTTGTCATCGCTCGGTGGAACTGCTACAACTGACAACTGTGTGCATGTGTGTTGTGCCTTGTATTAGTGCGCAACGTGGTGGCATGCCAGAGATGATTTGTGATTCTCACTGGATTGCTGCCAGATTGCTTATAAGCAATTGCGCGAAATGGCCAGACGTGCCGCACTCCTGGGACTGGCACTTCCTCGGCCCTCGGCACGCCAAACCACTCTCCTTATTCTAATTGCCAGAGACGGCATCCCACACAGAAATGAACTTTAAACATCACATGGCCAACATCATCAGCACCACCATTAGAATCACACACCAGTAATTCTCTGCTAACTCTTACTCCTGAGCTCTTTCTCTTGCCCAATCGACCGCTTTGCGCTTGCCAAAAGTGTCGAGTTCCAACCGAATTGCAAAAGAACGGCAACTCAATCTCATTTTACTCTTATTCTGACTCGTGTTCGTCCTTCACCAAAATGCAAACACCAACTTCTTTTTTCTTTCCGTTTTTTCTCACTCTTCAAATCTAAAAATTTCCACTCGATTCTTGTGAGAGTTTGAGAAACGGAAGCTTTAGTGTTATTCAAAATATGTTTGCAATTCTATTATTTGATGGTGTGTGTGTTGAAGTTCTTCTGGTAATGGTAGTGGAAACACACTACCGCAGCATCTCACGTTGCCTGGTCCGTTTGTATAGTCAAATTAAGTGAATAGGCACATGAATATGCTCACGGCATATATTGCCATTTTTATCGACAATTATTTCTCTACGAATCACCAGTTTAAAGTGACATTTCAAGCGAGTAAAAAGAGGGGGGTTAAACTTAACTCTATAGGGAGGTTCTGCTTTCAAAGGCCTCCGGTTAACTCAATTAGAGCTTGTCATAGAGCTAGAGCAGAGGGAAATCGATCCAGTCCCACGGTAGCTTGAAGAACTAGTTGGATTACTCGTTCTTTCGCGTGCCTATCGCTACTTTAGCGACATTCTCTTTTCCCTCTCTTTCTCTTAAGATGACATCGCGTTAATTCACGCTGGCTATCACCAGAATACATAAATAATTTAAGTCCTATCTAACTCGCATGTGTGTTCACTTAGAAACGTGTTTTCTCATTAAGTTGATTTAATTCATTTTTAGATTTATTTCTTTCTGTCATTCGAAGTCTTTCTCTACCCACTCCAATGAGATACATACACACACAAAAAAGCAAAGAAAAGAGTTGAAGAAAAGGAGAAAGGAAGGAAGAAAGCTATTGACTTTTGTCTTTCATTCATTTTCTTATATATTTTGTACTTTTCTTTCATTGCTTTTTTGCTTAAATAATTCACTAACTGATACTCATATTTATCAATTGATTCCTATTTATATTTTTAAAGGAGAGGAAGATAAAAAGAGAAGAAATATTGTATTGGGTTGGTTTTCTCGAGAATCTACCGCCAATGAGCAGCGTGCACTTCGGAGTGTACTTCTCTCTGGTTTTCTCTTTGATGTCCTCCCACTTGACATCCGTTTGGGCAGTTTTGAATTTTCGATTCAAGTTACACACTGAGTGAATGGGTGAAAGAAAGAAAGATAGAATTAATTATAAAATGTAATTGCACAGAGAGTCCGGCGGAGCTCAAGTGAAGCAGAACTGATATGGCCCATTGGCCTGCCAGGACATCCCAGTTTGGGCACTGGCACTCGGGATGAGCCGGCCGGCACACACTCTACACTACGAATCACCCAGTGCCGTTTGCACTGACGTGATTGACTAGTTCCCATTGATGGCGACACACTGACTAATTTGATTAGCGCTTCCCCCGCTCGCTTCGATTCATCACACTGGGTGTGTGCGTGTGTGTGTGCTAGAATTATTAAAGTTTAATCAACTGGCACTAGTGAGAGAGAGAGAGAGAACTGTACTGAGCTTTGCCCAAGAACCCTTCTGCTTCTGTCAACTGTCACTGACGTGTATCTCACGGTATTTTGACTCAGACGCTAGTTTGTGATCAAATAGTAGATTTTTAGTTGTTGATGCTGATATCTGTTTGTTTGTTGCAGGAGCAGAGTGGCACCAATTTGGTGCAGACGGTGCTGAGTCGCATCCGGCTCCAGTGTCGCAGCGAGTGGAGACTCGAGCTGCCATTTGACGTCTACATGCTGGACACTTGTGCTCGGTGCTACCACTACATGTCGGACACCGCTTTCAAGCCGGGTGCACGCTTTAGGTAAGCCAACGCATCGCCGCACCTCTTAGTTGGACACTTATTAGCCAGGCCGCAGTGGAAAAGTACTTACAATCTGTGCGTGTGTGTGTATCAACTCTGGCTTGTTTGTTAGTTTATATTCGAGACGACAACTGATTTGCTGGATGTACTTGTTATATGGCGATGCCAAATTGGCAGATTTTATTGAGCTTGTAAATTGGGTAACTTGACAATTCTAGCGCTGGCGCATAGGAGGTCACATGCGAACTTGAAGCCACCGGAATCTAATGATGAGTTTATTTTGACAATCCAGCTACGTGCAGTTTGGATTATTGACGCACAAAGCACTCAACCTGACATTGGCTTCCAATGAAACCCTCAAACTCTCCTACACGTTCAGCTCGATGACGCTGGTCTTCAAATGGCAGCAATGCTGTGCCGATGCAGTGCTCTGCTGTATCAATTACCACAAAAAGCATCATCTACACTCGGCACCTCTGGTAGAGCAGCCTCCCGAACAGTCCAAAAATTCCAGTACCCCTGACCCTGGTGGAAAGTCTGGCATGTGTCCACCCACCTGGGACGGTTGGCTGTGTTGGGATGACTACGCTCAACCCAACCAAGTGCTCGAGCGATCGTGTCCAAAGCATATCTACTGGCACCAGATTCTACCGCCTTGCCGAGGTTAGTTTTTTCTTTGCCTACATGCCTCTCTCTCTCTCTCTCTCTCTCTCCCGGGAGATGAGAAACAAGATTTCCACAAGGGTCACTGGTCATCAAATCCAATTTATTTCGTTGTCTTACCGTTTGTATCTCGTGCTCCAGGATATGTCACGAAACAGTGCAATGCCAGTGGACAATGGTACGTGAACGAAGGCAATCGCGAATGGAGCAACTACACCATGTGTGCGCGCGACGATGTAAGTGCTAACATGGCATCTCTGTTCCAACACAGCAACTAATTATTAATTGTTATATGAATCACCGTTGTAGATCTACGCTCGGCGCATCCAATACTCACTAGTGACCAACATTATCTCGATATGCGCCCTTATTCCCGCTTTGATCATTTTCCGTCACTACAAGTAAGTGTGTTGTAGGTGTGTGTATGTTTGGAAGGTGTGATTGCACGTGGCGGAGAATTGCACCAACTAATCGTTCTTTCAAACACATTTTAATCAGTCAATTGTGATTGGAAAACTCTTTTATTGGAATTAATCGAGTGAGAATAAAAAAGCATGTGTATATGAAAAAATAACAGTGTAAAGCGTAAGGTTGTAAGCAGTAAATTCCACATTTGCTCGGCGCGGGAGTCAATGTAAATGAAGATAAATTAAGATTTTCTCGCCTCTTTAGCTGTCTCTCGAGTTACTCTCTGTCTGTGCTTGTGGTTGATTTAATTAGATTGACTAGTGTAATGCCCACCTTGTAGCGTGAGTGTCGACGTGATTTACGGCTATAGCTGGAATGGCTGGTCTTTTTCGCTGACTGGTTCTGCTACAGCCATGAATTCACACTCACCTCTTGCGTATTCTGGTTTCCCCCAACAGGCAACTCTCTTCTATGTCACGCATCCGCCTACACAAGCACCTCTTCACCTCGCTTCTGTTCCACGCCATCGTCTCGGCACTGCTCAAATGGCACCTGCTCCATTTGTTGTGGGAGTCATTGAGCCCTTCAAGTTCCGAGGAGAGCATCAGTCAAGCGCAACAGTCCACCAGTGAAGAGTCTCAATTCCACCTGCCGTCGTACTGTGTAGTGCTCTCCGTGGCAGTGCGTTACTTCCGCTCCACCAATTATCTGTGGATGTTCAATGAGGCCCTCTACCTGCACCAGTTGATCAAGCATGCCTTCTCACAACCCTCGCTGCGTCCATTGATCATCCTCGCCTACTGTCTGCCGGCAATCACCACCACTTCGTACATCTTGGCGCGTTCCTTCAGTACCAATTCCAACCTGGCTGCGCTAGACGAGTTTGAAAGGTCGCAGGTAGATGTGGGTGCACAACTCGACTCACCCGGTCTCGAACCATTGATGACGGAAACCAGTGATTCACTGAAGAGTGCGGCAGAGAATCCATTTGCTCTGTACACTCACCGGCAGCTCAACGCCGAGGTGGGCGAAGCGTTCACCTCGCTGATGCATTTGCCGCACTTCCAGCGACATCTGCGCGAAGCCGTGCAACAAGAATTCCCACATCTTAAGCAATCGAGCTTTCCCAGCTGGCTACATGATTTATTAGTCCCGGACGGGGTAGCCACTGTTCAGCGACTCGTATCCACCAACGGTAAAGAACATGAGTCCTCAAACTCTAATCCATTACCGGGTCTGACTGGAGGCAGTGTTTCCGGTGAGAGTGACCCACTGGGCAGCATTGAAGTGCTAGAAGATGTAGGCCCACTGATTAAGCAGGACAACTGCTGGTTAATGCCTTCCTATCAAGTATGGCATGAATGGATCATAGATGTGCCCAACCTCGCCATTCTGATCGTAAGTCTTTATTGTTTTTCTACTCTATAACTCTATAAAAAATGCAAACATAAAATCTCAGTTGAACTTAGATAGAAGTCGTTTGGCAAATTGATTGCCTCAACTAATCCATCGAATCTAGTATCATTGAAGACGTCTCGGCATCAAATGGCAATTTGTCTTGCCATTGCTGCCTATTACATAGAAAATACTAGCAGTTTTTCATTCTAGAATACCGAATCGTTCGATTTGGCCAAATAATAGTAATTGGTTTTCCAATTAGTCCCGTCTCTCTGGTGGCCAATCAATGGAAAGATAACGCGCCACTGTGGCTAATGTAGGTGTCAAAGCAGGACAACCCTGGTGTGATGCAACCACCAAGTTTGATTGATTGCTATTGTGGAGGGCCAGTGGCACTAGGGCCTGGTCGATATGTAAATCGAAGAGAAAGGAGAGAAAATTGAGCCTTTGTTGAGCTCAGTTATCGAGTCTGTCCAGGCACGGAATGTGCTGTGTCAGTGAATCGCTCGATGTGCATACTGGTGTCCCGTCAATTTGGCGCTTCACTCCAATTCGTTCATCATCATATTTAAATTTGCCACGTTTTGCAAAGTCAAGATCTCTCTCCCTCTCACGCTCTCTTGTTATGAATGTGGCCTTCTTATATGAGTCTATTGGGAATCAGTTTTGTTTGTTTGAAGAAATCGAAATCAATCGGTAATGGATAAGTTACTAGTTTGACGCTAGCGTTTCATACCTCAGCTAAGTCATATAGGGAACAAGACAAAACTTTGGGGAAGCACGGATGTGATCAGTCTCAATCACCATAGTGGTTCAAGTGGCGAGCCGGCATGTGGTGTATAGGTATCAATACTGTAGATTATACAATTCATGCAATTGTTCGCAGTGTTTTGATTTGCCACTGTTGCTCGGTGCGCCATTCGGGAGACAACCAAGTGAGATCTATCTCTCTTTCTTATTCTTATTCTTTCTCTTTGGTTGCACACAATGTAGATCGATTCATTGAGCACCAATTGCGATGCCATTGTGAAACGATTGATCGCACCGGGCGCCCTCCGTATGCGCGCATCGGTTGCAATGTAAATATTATAAATCATAGTTAGCACGCCAGTGTCAGGGCCAATGGTGTTTAGCGCAGCAACACCTCTGCCCGCGCTACCGGCATTGGGCGTTGCCCGTCACTCTTCCAAATCACTCTTTAATTGTTAAATGTTGTGCATACTTCTTCTCCAGATCAACTGCTTCTTTCTGGTCTGGCTGCTGAGGGTATTGTGCATCAAAGCGGCAGCCACGGCAGGTCCCGGAAGTCCCGGACGACAGTGTGTGCCCGCGGAACGCGGTGGTGAATGCTCGCCCGGCTCTTCACACCCACCGATGAACGGATCTGTGCGGCACCAGCGACACCACCCAAGTGTCTTCACGCGTCAAAGCATCTTGGTCTCGCTGCGAGCAGCTGTGCTCCTCCTGCCACTATACGGACTGCACTACCTCTTCATCGTGTATCGGCCCAAGATCGAGTACGTATCGATCATATATCTGTCTCAATCGTATACAAACAATCCATAAAATCAATTCTTCTTCTTTCCCCCTTAGAAATTGCTTTTTCTCCGAGCTTTACCACTATCTCTCGTACAGTCTTGATGGTCTGCAAGGTCTCGCCGTGTCGATCATATTCTGTTTCGCCAACAGTGAGGTTGATTGTGTAATTCAAATATTTACTCGAAACCTAATAGCAATGTTCTATTTCCAGATTCGATACCTATTGTCGCGCACACTGCAGCGAGTGGGAACTCGCCAGCGTAGCATGACCATCTACATGACTGAGGTGGCACACTCGATCAACAACACCAACAACAACAACAATAACCAAGTTCGCGAATAGCTCAACTTGTGTGATACCCTACCCTACCCCACCCTCAACCAATCCACCACTACTCAATCAGTCACTCTGGGATCAACCAGTTGGCAACAATCACCCTTGCCTCCCAGTTCCTCTCTCACTCTCTCCTATCTCACACTCACACTCTCTCAAGTTGACTTTCTCCTTATGACCAAACCCTCTTCTCTCCTTAATTCAAAAAATATATACAATGTACAGTTCTTATCATTATTTTACTTCTTGATAACTCGTGTTTTGTTTTCTATTGTGTTTGTATATATATATAATATATATAATAAAAAATAAACTAATCGGTAATGTAAAGTTGCGCAACTAATTTGGTTGTCTTGGGATACACACTCACAGAAGACTCATTGAAAGTAGGAGACACTTGTGCCAAATATAGAGTTTCACATCAATCCTAAGCAAACTTGCTATCACATTCTCCAAGTACGAGCGTGTGTGTGTGTGTGTATGTGTTTGGCTCCTTCGGGTCACATTTCCACTGGTGAGACGAGTGAAAGTGAAATTAGAGACTGCAAGATAAGAAAGAAAGAGAGAGAGAGAGAGAGAGAGAGAGAGAGAGAGAGAGAGAGAGAGATGAGCTTAGTCAGTGGATTGGCGTGGAGAGTTGCTCCTGAAACCAGTCGATTATTTGATTATCCCACGACCCCTCACTTCGCACAGACCATGTTTACTCAGCACCATTAGTCAGTGGCGCGCATCCAGTCCAATTGAATCAAGTCAACTCTCGCCACTGGTGTGCGATTTCATCTTTCCTCTTTTCTTTTCTTTTCTCTCTTTCACCCTCTTTTTACCGCCACACATTTGATAGTCTTCGTTTGGGAGGAGGGTAAAAAATCCATGCAGACTAGTGTGGTGGATAGAGTATATGGATATAAAGGTGGCGGCGGCGCAAATGGGAAGCCAAACACGCACCATGAGTAGCAGTAGCATCCAACGTGCCAACACTAGCACCAACACTAGCCGATGCCAACCCAAAATTGACTTATCGCAAATGCAATCGACACTGGGCACCTCTTTTTATTATTATTATTATTTTTTATATTTACAGACCAGACTTTTATGTTGTTTTTGTGTGTTGTCGCCGTGAAAGCATTTTTTAAATAAATGAACCAAATCCTCTGGGTTTGTAGTCTCCAATTTTGCAACTAGATTGTAGAAAATATATCACCAGTCAAGGCTATACATCAACACAAATATTACGTATTAAAGATCAAAAGCACAAGCAAATCCTGTGTGGCCAAACTCTACATGTGAACTATACATTGAAATTTCAAAGAAGAAAGAGAGAATTTGAGACCTACCTCAAAGACACATGTCAGTGACATGAACCATTTGATGATGTAGAACTTAGTAGCACAACATGACATAATCTTTTTGTCGTGTACGTATCTTCCATGCTTGACCGCTGAGATGATCAATCATTTAAATCATCATTTCGGTTGAGGGAACAATCAAAACACAGAATAAACTTTTCGATCACATCGCCATCTGGTGAAGAAAATCATCTAACATAGAAATTATTTCGCACTGATGGATTCTTGTTGTAATCGATCAATACTACACTGTTCAATGAAATTGCTCAAGAAGACTCTTAATTTAAACATTCCACCCAGACACATCCTATTCTATTTGTATGAATATTCCAAGAAAAGTCCAGTTGAAGCCCTGACAACTTGTTATTGACAAGGCTTTTGATCCAGTATTGGATAATGCTGGCCAACATTTTTAATAAATATATTCAATCAATAAAAGTAACTATAAAACAACAATTTGTCAAAAAATAAATAAAAATGAAAACAAGCGAGTTACACTAAAAAAAGATGAACCGAAGAACTAGTGTGGGATTTGTAAGACGTGGAGGTTCAGTAGCTGCCAATGGGGGGAGGGAAGTGTTAAATTAACGTTAAGAGAGCTCGCTATGGGTGAACATGTGTACAAGTGTACAGAGTGGCGTACAAGACAATTCGGTTGGGTGGCTAGGTTAGTGAGTGGAGTGGCTTAGCTGTATCGCTTCCAATCGTAAACGTCTGTTTCGGTGGTTGACTTAATTTCCTCGTGTTCCTCACTGGCTCGCATTTGACGACTTTGTCGACTCATGGAGCCCGCACTCGAGTAGGCTTGATAAGTGCGTGAACGCACTCCTGACGATGGTTCCAGACTTAACGCATCGAGGTCAGGCGAGTATGGCCTCTGACTGTATTCGAGCAATCGCCTCCGGGCTGAGGGTGAACCCGTGGTGTAGGGATTCACCAGGTAACGAGGCCCGAACACCGAGGAAGTGGTGTGCAATTCCGGATCGACCCGTTGCCTGGGTCTGCGTGGAGTGGTGCCGAAAGCGGGCGTAATCGGACTATAGTCGCGCGGGTAGAGCTCATAACGTCGTGGCTCAGGCAAATGCGAAGCCCAGTGTGGAAGTGTGGACTCGTCGTCCGTGGGATAGTCGGGCAGGGGCACAAAGTGCGAAGACGTTAACCGTCGACGCGAGAAGCTTACATCCTCCTCAGTCACTGACCGTACTTCGTGTGCAGAGAAGCCAGATCGATAAGATCTAGAAATAATTTGATGGTCATTTTTAAAACAATCACTCAACTAATATAAAATTGCACATACCTTAAGCTATCAAGTGGTTTTTTCTTTTTCAAAGGTTCTCTCCTGTCAGCATCAATCACTTCGGGTAGAGACCAGAGACGGAAAATCACTTGCCAAGTAGGTGGCTCAAAGACGGGACCATAGAAAGTATGCTTCTGGATGCGCTCGGTGTACTCTTCGATTGTGGTGGACTCGATAATTAGAGTTCGGAAAACTTCATCTGTAACAATCATTGTGCGCAGTTTTTCTCGTATGGGAGGCGGAAAGTGTTTGGGTAGATTCTCAATTGTTGGCGGTGGATTGCTGATTATGCGCAAAATAGTATCGCACTTAATGCTTTCCGATGTAGAAGTCTTAGTAATTGTGGTGTCTGAAGTAGTGATAGTTGTTCTTCGAGGTGGCTCCTCACCGGGCTTCAGTGGAATGCTTCGCATAGTAATGTCAAAACCTGAACAAATTGGAGGGCTCTCTTCTTCATCTTCAGGTTCAGGCATCAGTGCAAGGTTAGGCATCGATCGGCCTGTTTTGATCACCTGCTCTGTTGTCTCTGTTTCAGTAATGTTGGTCACGTAGAAATCATCAATGTTCTTGACAGTGATTTTAGGCTTACGCGGCGCCATCACTCGAAACCTGGTGTCATCGATGAACTCCTCTACATCACGACTTTGGGTAACTAATTCATCATCAGAGGTTTGAATTGTTCGTGTAGTGGGTTGTGGTCCAAAGATCTTGTCATGGGTTGTATCATCAACAATCTCATCGATCTCGTATACATCGTGGTAGTAGTCATCCACCACTTTGGTGTGTGGGTGCCGAGGCCCGTACAGGCGTTGCTTGGTAACATCATCTATCACCTCGGTGTCTTCCTCAGGATGCACAAAATAATCGTCTACCGTTTGAATAGTAAGCTCCGGCTCACGAGGTCCATAAAGACGGTGTCTGGTTTCCTCATCAATCACATCCGTTTCTGACTCGTCATGCATGTAGAGGTCGTCTATGTTTTGTGTGGTAATCTTTGATGGTCCAAACACTTTCTGGTGAGTCACTTCATCATCTATCTCGGTGATAGATTGAGGTGTGATAAAAGTATCGTCAATAGTCTTAGTAGTCAGTGGCTTCTCAGGAGGCACAATCACTCGATGTTTGGTAACTTCGTCAATAATTTCCGTAGTGGTGGTTGGTGTCACAAAGTAATCGTCAGTGATGAGAGTAGTAATCTTGGGCTTCTTCGGCACAATAAGTCGGCCCACCTCAATGTCCTCGTCAATGTCTGTTTGCGAAGCATTGGTGATAAAGTGGTCATCATAGCGATGCAAATAAGGCAGTGGTGGAGCAATCACGTTCTGTCGAATGATATCAACATCTTCATCGGTGAGGTATTGTTCGCTGCGAAAGAAATCGTCCACGTGTGAAAACTTTGGCTCCGGAATATATCCAAGATTTTCATAGCGGAAGTCGTCACGTCGCACAGAAGAGGTCTGCGAAATGATAGAAGCTTCTGAGCTGGAGAGTGAAACTCGAGGAATTGGTGGCACGTAAGTAAACTCGGAGGGTGGACTTGACGGTGGAATCTTGCGCACCACCTTGATGTTGCGTCGCTTTAAACAGTAATAGCCCATACCGATGCCCAGAAGGAGTAGAGTGAGGAACAGTAATGCTGATACAATCAACATTAACTCCACTTCAGACAATTTAGCAGGTAAAATGGGCGCCAGTTCAGGTGGTTGTTCAAGACTGCGTGATCGAATGACACATTAACGTCACCAATTGCAACTACTGCAACAAGGAACTTACAT
Source organism: Rhinocypha anisoptera (assembly GCA_011762765.2). Lineage (NCBI taxonomy): Eukaryota > Metazoa > Arthropoda > Insecta > Odonata > Chlorocyphidae > Rhinocypha > Rhinocypha anisoptera. The sequence continues at coordinate 25,549 of WURS02295841.1, forward strand.
GGGAGCAGCAATTATTGGTGGTGGAGGTGCCAACGGTGGGGGGTAACGACAGATAATGGTCTTGATCTCATCCTCCTCCAGCTCAAGTGACCGATGAAATCGAAGAATGATGTTGTTGATGAAGATACGCGGTGCCTCTTGCTTGGTGCCACATCCCTTGAGTGGCATTCGCATTTCATAGTATCTTCCACCATCACCATAGAATTTGCATGGACTGGACCGATCATAGTCCGAGTAGCCCACACCGCGAAATGGCTCGGTGAAATTGATTTTGACGATCATCTCGCCTGACTCGCACGAGAGATAAGCTGCAAAACGTAATAGAGATCGAGTGTTTAGTGCTACATTAGTGCCGGTGGTGGTAATGATGCGACCGAGATCCGCAATCAACATAACAATGGGATGCGAGAAAGAAAGATCGGCCCGAAAATAACACCTGCCATAGCAAAACGGATGTGGAGCACTATACTCCAAGTGTGATGTTGCCTATTCATCACCAGGCTTGTTTTTACACTAACGCTAACTTCATATATATGACGGTCGAATCGCGAAGTACAAATCGGATTACAAGTGATAGATAGAGATCTAATTGAATCTAATCTAAATAAAGTCTCACCAATCAGCCCACTAGCCCGCTATTAAAGTGAAAGTGATGACTGTGATTACCGTTAGGTGTAGTGCATCTCGATAAGTGCTCACCGAGGAGTGGCTAACAAATGATATTAGCAATTCTGATGCCCACCTGCTGGACAGCGAGAGATAAAGCTAACAATAACGTACCTCGGGTTCGATTGGTGATGATCTCCGAGTTGAGTTGATCTGTAGCTGCAAGTCGGACCACATTTTGGGCGTGCTTGCGAGCCTGCTCTTCATTTTCGAGTTCGGCTTGAATGCGCGCCTTGTTGGCCGCATGACTGTTGACCGTGCCAAGTTCGGCATTGTCTAGCTGCACGGCAGTGCCGGTATTCTGCCCGGAGACGAGGATCGAGACTAGATTAGACTAAACGATATGAGGCAATACAAGTTAGATGGTTGATGGAAATAACGATTGAATTTGACTCACACTTAGCAGCACAAGCAAAATCAAGAGATAATTTATTGGTGATGACACCGGTGAGCACCTAAACTTGCAAAGTGTTGACCACATCCTGGTTGCTTTGCTTAGCAACGACACTCATCACTGACAAGTAGCATCTGTAGTAGAACAAGGAATGATATCAATGATAGGTTAGAAGATGTGACAGACGACGCTGCCAGCAGAAAAGTGTTCCACTGCGTTGCTGATGACTAGTGTAGCGCGTGGTGAGGTGTGTTGCCAGAACTCAACACCTGAACTCAAGTGCCGCAGCCCTTCGAGCTAGAGACAAATCAATCGCGCAGAGCGAGTGGCACTGAGCACGCGTCTCTTCCAGACGTGTGTGATGTGCATCACCTCGCACTGTATCATCCATAGACGAGTTATAATCCCTATTAAGGCATCGTGGTCTTATGTGTGTGATCCAGGCTTGAATCATCATTGGCATGAGCACCAGCAGCAGCATCAGTAGTGGTGGTAATTGGCCACTGCTGGCAGCATCGCACCCGCTGCCTCTGTCGGCATTGCCCATTTTGTCGAGCATTGGCGCAACCACCTCCACACATCCTTAGCACGCCACCAGACATAGTGAGCATTTTCACTACCATTCGAATCCAATGGTGTGAATCGAAACTAAATAAAGTAAATGTGAGTGCTTCACTGCAAACATCCTTGCGTGTCTTAATGTGTGTACGGTTTGGCAACACCTCTCCGAGATTGAAAGTTTCCCATTCCTGCCACATAAGCTTGTTAGGTGGCAAGATGGCAATGAGCAGTGTCCGTGAAATGCCATACGCTATGGCCATATCTAGAGCCGGACGGGTGGCCAGTGACAAACCACACAGACGATACCTCCGCTAACTCGCGGAGGTGGCTTCGGAAATCAGGCTAATCGGTGCGTAACGCCGACTGAAATAGTATCGCAATTGAGTGCCATTCCAGTCAATTGGTCTTGTTTGAAACACACTCGATGATCGGTCAGCAGACTCAAGTCATACAATGCGATTAACCCATGTCGGCTGGCAATCCAAAGACGAAATATGATGTGCCTCGGGATCGGAGGCTAGATCGATGAGTTTACTCTCACTTCATTTAGTTCACCGTCAGTCGGGGTTATGATAACCGGCATATTACGCCGTACAGATGACGCGAGAAGCGGCAATTACGACCGCGACCTTATATGAGTTTCAAAGGATGCGTCATCGAGCATCGGAGCCACGCGCGGTATCGTTGGCTCGCGCAAGCAAGAACTTAATTGTCTATTGTTGTGGTGCCACCACGGCACCGAAACAAACCAAACTCGATCAGTCATCTGGCACACCAGAGCTCTCTCTCACTCTCTTTCTCTCATGATGCCTATTTCGGTAATATGGCCATCTAGAGCCATCCCAAACAGTTCTGCGACCTTCTCATGATATAGAGAGTGAATCCAAGTTCATCAGTGCACGAGCTATGTCAGTTAAGGACAAAGGCAAACATCCTCATTGTCTTTACCGCACCATTTTCTAGTAACTGTAATTAACCAGCCAAGGATCAGCGAATTTGTCTTATCTGTCCGGAACCATATGTCAACCACGTCATGTGTCGGGAATCGTTTTGGACATTGCTATTCTTGACCAAGCACGATTCCCTCACTCGATTGTCAATTCAGGAAATAATTTCTAGTCGCGGCAGCGTGATGCCGTAATCATTATTATTTTAGATTTTAATTAAAATACGTGTTTAAGTAACACGCAGATGATCGACTGAACACAAAGTCACTTGTGCTTTGCTAGCCACTGAGACAATCCACCACAGTGACGCAACGTATGATACCACCCAGAAGTTGATGCTGAGATATCAGAAACACCACATCAATTCAATTAGTCAATTGAATCGATTGGTGTTGATGTCTGCTTTGGTTACGCCAGTCTATGCAATTTGATGCAGCGATCAATTGCGCGCTTTGATTCGTGCCAAGTCACTGATGATGATGCAATCATGTGAAGGAACAATGGTGCGGCTCGCTCAACACATGTAAAACATGCCACTGATCAGTGGGGTGAATGTCATTTAAGGCTGGCGTCACTCTCCACTTGGTATCGATTCGTAGTCTGCATTGCAAGCGCATCGAAAGTAAACTCGCGATTCGTGATCGATGTGTCCGACAGCCCCATCGATTGAAGCCGAGAGAAGTCACGGAAGTGAGCTCATCCGACAGCGGATTGGCCAATTAGCAGTGTTAATATGCGCTAGTGGCGATTCGAGCCACTCGGTTACTAACATTCACATGATCACTTGTGTGTGTGTGTGTGTGTGAGTCGGTCACTCAGCCGGTCAGTTGGTTGCCCGTTCTAACGTACACACATAGACAAACACTTTCTTTCTCACTGTGTATACACATTGTGAATAGTGAGAGATGCAAACTGGCGGCAATGGAAAGTGTTGTATTACTCTATTCTCAAGTGCGAGTAGAAGTGTTAGACAACAGTACACAAGGCAGCCAGTGAGATCGACAATTTGGCCAAACAAATCAAGAGCACACTCACTCATTCACTCACTCACACAAGTTAAAAGTCAAATGAAAGTTTGGCGGAAAGTGAAAGCGAACTACAGCGGAGTAGTATAATGAGTGTAGTGCCCTAAACAAATCGGATCAACTTCCGTGCTGATCGTGATTTAGAGATGCGGCAAACAGCTCAATGATAGTAGATACGGTTGAGAGCTCGCCACAGTGCACGGCAGACAATGAAAATGGTCACAGACTCAGCACCACCAGCCACCATTCTTCTATTACTCACCACCATCACCTGTGGCTGCTACCCGGTTAGCATACCTGATAGTATTCGGTGGGATGCGTTCCAACAAAACCTACATCGAGTGATACGTTCAACTTGGCACCATTCACCGACATGGCCGAGCAATGTGGGTCTAGTGCCACCTACCACACACGCCATCATCGCCATGGAGAACGAGAAAACACTGGTAGTGTTCGAGATCGATTACGAGCTGCTCGAAGGGGCACGGTATCGTTCTCAGCTCGAGGGTCGCTGGCGTCTCATCGACTGTCTTCTCTACGACACCGTCAAGCGTCACGCAGAGGCTAGTGAGTTTCTTGCCCTAATGGCTAACCTCACTAAAGTCCAGTACAGGTATAATCGAGTGGACTATAACACTATATTGGACGCCAACGAAGTGTGTCGATTCTTTTCTCGTCACCAACTACACCAATTTCATGGACAAGTTGGGTCGCAGTCAAATATCAGCGAGAGTCCACTGCTCGACACCATACTTAACCGACTAGATCACGTTAAAAGTTGGATTGCTCCCGATACAAAGTGGTGTGGTGCAGGCGACATTGCCGAAAGTTACTGGGACTTGGGTCCAGAAACCGAAGTAGACATGTGCTGCCGGGAGCACGATCACTGTCCAATACGGCTGGCGCCTGAAGAGGAGCAGTACGGCGTTACCAATCATGGCCGAGTAACTGTATCTCTCTGTGAGTGTGACCGCAAGTTTAAAAGGTGTCTGCAGGATGTCAACTCCGACTACGGAAGAAAAATCATCTGGATCTACTTCGGACTGCTAGATGTCAAGTGCTTGGCTCGCAACTGGGATCAGTGCAGCGAGACGCGACGCCGCTCACCCGCCACCGGTCATCGACGCCGACAGTTTTGCCCGATGCACTTTGTGATACGCGACTTCACCGATGATCAGTAATGACATTGAGTTCACTATCTGATCACAGGTTCGAAATAAACATGCCAATCGGAGAAGTGATTAGTGTCAAATAGCCACCGGTGAAGGGTAGAGGGTGGGTGAGTTAAGCAACGGTCAATGCCATTTAACGCCATCACCGGCATGATGGCATCTTTCCAGAACTATCGCGAGTTAGGCCAGTTAGTCAAGTCAAACAGATCACTGCAGACAAGAGTTCTATGTAATTCAAGTCAAGGTCACAACCACAAGCAAAGCCTTCGATGACAGCGCACAAAAGCGATTGTGTGAGCTGGCCAGCGAGTGCCACCATGCAGCAAGTTTGAACAGCAAAACGATCATTTTGTGCTTCTCTCTTGTAAGTGAGAGCGTGCGCGGAGAATGCGTCTCGATTGTTTGTAGATTGCCTTTTAAAGACATGCCAGACTCAAAGGCGAGCTAGCTTGGCTCGCAAGAACGCGCGCAACCGGTCACCGCGCACACACTGCCACTGGCACGATGACAATTCAATTCAGTGGCGACATTCCATGTTGGATCACTCCCAACATATTACGTAAGGTCCTCAAGGCACATAACATCTGGACATCACATTGTCTGACATGACAATAATAGAACTGTAAGATTGTCCAAATAAAAGACAAGATGATTGGTTAACTTGAACGAGAGATCAGAATCAATCATCGAGAATTGAGATTGCACTATCATGCAAAGAAGTTGTCACAGAGTTATGTAGCACCACTGTCATCCAAAAGCGAGCGTTGTATTGGTCATTGTCACGAGTTGTGGCAGTGATGGTCGTAAATCGCCGTGTGCACTTTTATGGAAATGGCTAACGGAGAGAAAGAGAGAGAGAGAGAGAGAGAGAGAGAGAGAGAGAGAGAGGAGACTCTATTTGCATTGCCATTGACTCAATTAAAACCATGAGCACACGCGTGAAAGCTGTGCACTGAGAACGAGAGTGGTGTGAGGCCAGAATGATGATAGCGTGCAACAGGTTGTCCCCCGCTTACAAAGCAAGCAAAGAATCGACCAGAGAATGGCGATGTCGTCGGCAACCACTGCAAGTGCCATTAAAAGTCCATCGAGATGGCCTATCGATCACAATCACCATCGATTGAGTCAATCACGCGAGTCAATACAGATCACACAACAGCACGATCGGCAGTTCGAGAATTTTGTTGTGAGCGCGCCTCTGTCAGTCCATGTCGATGGATCGGCGTGATAGAATCAAACAATGTTGCATTAAGGTCGATTGGAGACGCCGAGAGGACTATGACTGGCTGAGGCGATAGTGATCTTGCTCAGTGATGATGGCCACCAAGTCTAAGCAAAACACTTGATGCACATAGCATTGAGTGGAACAAGTGCTGAGGCCAAGTGTTTCAAGTCCCAGTCTCTTGACTGGTCGGAGAATACCGATTAGATCACCACCATTCACTTCCGGTTGGCGCAATCTGGCCAGTATTAATAATACATTAATCGCATCGAAAAGCATCAATCGACTTAACTTCCACTTTCAAACACTAGCGTTGTTCTGTGGTGTGCGTGCTAAGAACACTCCCAGGTGCGGGGGCGTGAGCCAACGCTTTCGGTGTCGCGTTCGTCATAACGGCACATTTCAAGGAAAATAAAGCCAACAAGGAGATCAATCGCCAAGCGTCAATTGGAAGTCATAATTGAATTGAGACAACCCATAACTAACTTCTAGCCCAGCATGCCCGCATAATGTTGACTTGCTCTTAACCCCTCATTAGTGTTTTGAGAGCTGTAATCAATTATCACAAACCGTGAATCGAGATGTACTCCACCGGAAATGGTGTGACAATACCAGAAAAAATTTCTGAGGCCAGATGATGTGTCGGCCACCAGGTGGACCACTATCATCATCATATTGTGCAGGTCGATCAAGACATAAGACGACATTGAAACGACACACGAGGCCGATGCCGCCTCAGCACGCGGTGTGCTCAGCGTGTGCGTGTCTGACACCTGTAAGTGGCAATGAGTGACCTTTGGCTGCTCCCGGCGCTCCATTGATGCCTATTTGGCGCGCCACCTCTGCTAACATGTCTTCGTGGTAGTGCTCTCTCGCACCTTCTGTCCAGATCAATCAGTGTGCCGATCGAGCTACAACTCTATTACGCCAGAACACAACGGGATCATGAACATGAACGTGAAACGCGAGAGAGAGAGAAACGCAAACACACTGACTCGACCACTGACCGAGGCATTTGCTCGAAAAGAATTGACAGAGTCGGTTGGGTGGTTGCGCGAAGGCAACTCGTGGCCACCGGTGGCAGCCAAGCGACGCGGGAGATTTCAATGTCTGCACGATCGGATGATCAAATCGATTCACTTGTTGGATACGCCTGTCCAGTGGTGGTCAGTCGGTCTATTGATAGGCCAAGATGTAAGTACAAAAAAGCGCAAACAATGCATGAGGTCTGTATCAGCGCGCACTACTCACTACTCAGGTATTCCTAGACGTAAGCAGCACAAGATCAACCCGCAAGAGGCTCAATTAATACAATTAGATACTAATGACGGTGCCCGACGAGTTGCACTAGTTCGTGACGCCTATGTCCACCGATGCTCGCGGTGAAGAATCAAACAGTGTCAGTGCCGCATGGTTGCCACGCGCAATCACTACTCGATGCAGTGGTTTTTGCGTAATGAACCAGAGCAAACCGTTTACTCAAGGATGTTTGCTGTGGCTGCTTAATTGATCACTTGAATACAGATTGGCGGTGATTTCTCGCTGCGAGTCGGCAAAACTCGCGTGCCAGACACGACAGGGACAGTCAGAAAATCGGACTGTGGTCTCGCAAGCACTTTTGCTTTCATTAGCAATTAAAGTTAGTTAGAGAGGCAACTTGTAAGTAATGGCAAAAAGTTAAATCGATGGCCTAGCACTGGATTGCGGTTGTTAATCAAGATCGATGCTGCACAATCGTAGGGACATTGCAAATGGAAGACTGTCAGTGCAATCGGAACAAAACAAACAATCATAACCGATGAGTACAATTGCGAGCGCGTGTGAGCAGTGATGGATTGCGCGCGCACTGGCACAATAAGACTCTCGAGAACGGAGGCAGGATTAGAAGAAGCAAACAAACAGACATCGAGAGGAGAGAAGACGTTGGAGGTTGAGTGAGAACGCTGTTACGATGACACGCTGACCAGAGAAGAATAATTAAAGTCAGATTGAAATGAACACTTTTACTGGCACAGTGACAGTACAACAATCACGGTGGCGACGCGCTGAGAAAGTTGATCACTCGATTGCATTACTCAGCACAAAGATGGGTACTGGACAAGGACACTCGGGCCACATGGCTGAAGAGCTGCGAGTTCTCTCGGTCCATCAAGGTTGACTTGGAGACAACGCCAAGTTGGTGGCCTCCCGGTTGACTCGATTGCCATTGTCACCGGGATTGGCGGTGGGATGGTGCAAAAGTGGTCGAGACAAAAGATGTGAAGTTTCCAATTAGCATGGCTCGTTGAAACAAGAGACAATGTTGACACAGAGACAACACAAAGAAGAGTGGCTACTCGACGGCACGGCCAGAGTGTCACTGGAACGATCTATCTGTCCTCCACAGACAACGCCACTGCTAATCCACACACCAGTGCCAGTGGAGATTCACGACAAAAACAAAACAGAATGCCGTTCGGGCATAATGACAGTCGGCAAGCGGCACTTGTTCAATTCACAACCAATCTCACTCCAACGGCATTTCAATTGACACAAGGATGTAGAAAATGATAATAATGATGAAGAGAAGACGATCTAAATAGTGTTGAAACCAAGATATATAGAATGGATCAGACAACCAGGATGTCGTTTGCTGTTGGCAAATATTTGCCCACGGCAAAAATTAGCCGACAGATGATGATTTGATGATGGCTACACATACAAAAAAAGTGGGAAACGGAAAGAAAAAAAACCGAACCTGATTGATAAGGCACCTCACGTTACCCGAATAGGAGATAAATCACAGGCAGTAAAGCGCGCGCGGCAGATGATCACTGCTTGCGCGCTTTCAAGCTAATGTAATGGCTCCTAGTGAAAGTTTTGCTCGCGCCATGAGAGTGAGTTCGAGTTGAAGACACACTCACACACACAGACACGCCGAATAGTGTTCTGCACGCGGCGAGGATGCGGTGCACGAGTGGCCAGTGTGTGTGTGTGTGTGCCGATCGGAGACCACTCTTGCCAGTGGCCACCTATCAACAAGACTCGCGAGATCGAGTCTGTTCTGTGTCTGTCAATCTGCCCGCCCGCGCTCCAACTCGGCACACACCACTACCACTAGTAGCTCTCAAGGTGCACCAGCCACCCCGTCTAAGCTTGCACCACTGTCACCACCACGGAAAGAGAGAGAGAGAGAGAGAGAGAGAGAGAGAGAGAGAATTAAATAAGAGATGAACAGTTAAATAGATAGATAACATAGAAAAAGAGGGAGAAATAGAAAGTGCTAAAAGAAGATGAACAGTTAGGTAGATAGAGACAGATTGAAGAAAATGGAGTGGGAAAGAGAAAGAGTTAAGAGAGATGAATAAAAGTAAAGTGAGAGAGAGAGAGAGAGAGAGAGTCAAAAAGTAGAGTTGAGTTTGAAGTGAATGAGCTCATTGAAGTGAGCACACAACCAGTGGTCCACCAGTCACCACTCGATGAGCGCCCACCAACCATTTCTATCAATCACCTCACTCAATTAGCTTGTCTCAATGCGAGCGCAATCATCAATAATAATCATAAAAAAACTTTCACCAATATTGGTATAAAGTAGTTCGAAAGAAAGAGAGAGACTGGCTCAATTAAAAAAAAACTTACCCAAGTTCCTTTTGCAATTTATCAGAATAGCAATAAAGAGCCTATTTTGTAAAGAGAAAAAAATAAAGAAAATGTTATAAATTGTGATTTTATGAAAATTGAATTTTCAACAAAGTGTTCTTTACTTACAACAAAAATACTTGATTGAAAATGTAAAATTTATTTTACCTTAAAAAATCTTACTACGCAAACAAGTAATATGAAGTACAAAAAAAGAGAGATGAAACATTAGAATGATTATGATATACATATTTAAAAAATAAATGTATTTGTAATTATTCTAAAAAAATATTAGTCGGTGGGTTCTCCATAGCCTTCAGTCATAATAATCTCCAAAAGATTATTGTCATCAACCATGAGGTTGCATCGCAAGATGTGACTATCTTCCTTGAGGTCGAGTGGCACCACCTCCACAATCTGTCCCTCCACTTGCTGGCGGAAAAACTCGATGGCAGCCTCGCTCCACTCGTTTTCAGAGGGCCGAATGTCTAAATGCAAATCAATTTCAATATGAGCAATGCATTCAATTGCAAAAAAACGAAAACGTAAAGAAAAAACGTTAAAACTTACAAGCAAGTGTAGCTGAGACAGCGCGTGAAGGAATCTTCTTGAATTGATCATCTAACTCGAAAATCTCCTCATCTGAGACATAGCCAACGAGACCTTTGTCGAGCAGAAAGCAAGTGAAGAAATCATCCGAATCACAAGTGTCGAGTAGCATCACTCGGGTCCACTTGTCATTGTAGACAATCGCATATGCTTTGTTCAATTCAATTTTGGCTGGCTTTTTGTGGTTGCCCGAATCAGCGTAGTATTTCTGCATTTCGTCTTTTAGATCCGAATATTCGTCGAGTTTGGGAAACTGAAGGTAGAATTCGGAGGGTGACACCACGTGTTTACACCTCATCTCGATTTCACTCGATTCGGAGTTCCAATCGTGAACTGGCAAGTCGAGCTTGCCTTTAGTCTTGATAACTTGAGGTCCAGTGCCGTTGGAACGAATCGGTGCCGAGATTGGTGGTCGCACTGGAACATCACCACCATTGCATAGTGAGACTTCTGAACCCATTATTTTCATCAGCATATTATCCACTTGACTTTCGTTAAATTCATACTCGAGCTGCTGGGAAAGCTCACACAAGCTGTCATTGATCGAGATGATTTTTCCACTCTCGCCCTTGCAAAACAAATAAATTTTGTCGGAATTTTGCGCAAAAGTAAGATAAAATTCGTTGTAGAAGTTGGTAATCTTTTGCAACGCGTAGTTAATCACATACTTAAGTTCATTGTACATTTGCCCATCAAATTGGAGTGCATATTCAAAACCTTGCTTCGGAAATGTAGTGAACTTCATATTATCGTTCACTACTAATTCTTCTTCATTTGCATGGTAATGAAAACCTTCATCAATAAGGTAAATCGCGTACTAATGTTGAACAATTGAGAACAAATTAGTCGTGTTAAATAATGAAAATTAAGATTACCTTTCCACTTCCAAGATTGCTTGTAATTTGGGCCCTGTAAAAGACGTCATCGCGTTTTAGCAAATAAAGTTGCAAATCGTCAGGCTTGCAAGTATTTATTGTTTTTAAATCTTTTTTGTCGTAGTACATTCTCATCTCATTGACAAATCTAACGTAGCTGTCCTGTAGCAAGCAATAACAAGTAGAAAACAGAGATCGAATCAGAAAAACAACACTTGTCAATCAATCCTTGTCTTTGAGAGAGAAACGAGGGCAAACGTGATAGATCAAGAAAAACCTACTTTGTGACAGTCAAACTGAATCGAGACTTTCTCGGTGGAGAAAGCTTTGGTTATGGTGCAAGGCACCATCACTCTTGAGTCGGGAAGGGGTGCTGGTGCAGCATTCATCTTGGAGAGTGGATTGAGACAAGTGGAGAGGTTAGCTGAGGAAGTAGTGCTCACGGTGCGATGACTTGCCGAAATGACCACCACACCACTTCATATGGCTCGACATTCGCTCGGTCCACTTGCCTCAACAAGCCTTCCACAGACGACGTTACTCTCCATTCATCAACTTTCAAAACTTTCACATCTTTCAATAAAAACAACTTTTCTTCAGATAATCATGGAAAATGATCAGCATTTTTAGCATTTTATTTTTTACATGTTTTTCTTGTTTATTTGTTCAATATGTAACTGTTAATAGTTACTTGTTACTTATAATAATAAATTATATTTTTAAAAATTCTTTTATTATAAAATAGTTTAGTATATGGATTATCAGAGTATAATTCCGATACTCTGATAAACCATATTTTAAAATTTTATAAACCAAAATATAACAGGTTGAAAGTCTTGAAACATGATAGCACTATAGTATATTTTTATTATTATTATTATAAGGAAATTTAAAGTAAACATTTAAAACAAAAAAATATGAACTTATAACAACGTAGTTTGCCCTCAAATTAATGCATTGTTTTCGATGCAGAGCAGAAGGCTGCAACAAATATATAGTGATGCTTTCTACTTTGCCTCAACAACAATGAATGAGTTTGAGAGTTTACTGTATATAAAAAGTTGTATTAAAAAGCAAAAATGAAGTGTAGTTTATCGTCAGATTATATTACCATTTTGTCTAAGCAAAAGAACACTTTGTCGGTGTGTCTACATTTTTAATAATTTCAATAAGTAATATTGTAGAAAAATAGTTTGTCAAAAAAAGTCAAAGTAAAAACAACAAAAAATTAATTGCGTTCGATGATGGAGAAGAACTGCTCGTTGATGTTAATATCGTCTTGCACAAGTACACAGCCATATCCGCCATGGTCATCCACATCGACAAAAGCCTTCAACTTCTTGTCGAGCACAAGTGCTTTGAAGATCTCGATGTGTTCCTCAAGCCAAAAATCGTTTGGCGACTCCACGTCTGAACAAAGAAGAACGGAGGGGGGAGAAAAATATGAAATGAGGAAAAAATGATTACTATTTTGGTCACATGATTTAAACAAAGAACATGTTATCAACTCATCGAAAGTATGCAATTTTTCACAGTTTACCCTTGTGTTGTGAGCACTTTTTTTCAAGTCAAGATAAGTCAGAAGGTGCAATTTGCGAGCGTCACTTACTGTAGAGATAAGTTGAGAAAGAGCGAGGTGGCAGCTTCTTGAAGAGATTGAGTAGAGGGTTGATTTGATTAGTAGGGACCAGGGCGGTGAATCCTTCATCAATGAATAAACAGAGACAACTCGAGCCGAAATAAGTAAGCAACTTAACGCGGCCCCAGTGATCGCTGTGCGGAATGGGTGCCGCCTTGAAGTCACCAAACACTCTTGGTGATTCTTCGTTCACATTTTTGTAAAACTTGGTCATGTTTGTCTTAAGCTTTTCATACTCCTCATTGTGACTCTCGCAAACCAGATAGAAGTGATCGGGCTCAATCACCTCGCCCACGGTCACAAGAAGCTCGTCGTCGATTTTGAGACTTGGAATGTCCACCGATTTCTCATCAGATTGTGAGCGGGCGTGATCACCTCTTCCTCCAACATGGAGGTTGAACATCACCTCCTCGATAACCGGCGTGGAGCTTTGGTAGTAAAGAACAACCATGGTGGAGAACAAATGATGCCAAACCAATTTCAGCCTCAAGACCAAGCGAGTCAAGTCTTCTGTAAACGGTGATTTGAAGCGCTCACACCAGCGAGAAGCTGCTAGAAGCATCTACAGCTCTAAACTGCGCATGCACAAAACCATATTGTCTTAATACAAATATAAATCTAAATAGACGCATTTCCAACATTATTTTGCATACAACTAGGGCTATTTCGACTTTTGATTTGTATTGTGCGTGTTTAACGCCACAATGTCTCTTGCGCATTAGCGAGTCGTTTCAGTGTCTCTTACAGTTTCGCTCTTGTGTTTACTTAAAATCATCGTGTACAGAGAGGCTTCAAACAACAAGTGGCAACAATGCTCAACAAATAATCGAGTGAGTTATTCATAGACGACGTCACTGCATTCGAAATCACTCATTAAACCAAGTCTCAATTTACTCATTGAATCTAATCCGAATTTCGAATAAATTTGACAAAAAATCGGCTCACTTGTCACCAGCTATGAGAACGGACGGTCGTGAGGTGGACGGAGTCGCACTGTGGCAATATATTGCAATGCATTCGACATGTCGGCGCGTAGCACACTAGCAGGACTGGGTGCTGCAAAAGTGCTGTGTTGCACTGCAGCATTATTCACAAAATCTCCAGAACACTTTCTGTGAACGACCTCTAACAATAAAAATTGTTCGAAATATTCGACCAAAATCAGATGTACG
>WURS02295842.1:0-18597 GCA_011762765.2 Rhinocypha anisoptera
CGCTAGTTTACACTGAGGTGTCCAATGTTTGAATTGTAAATAAAGTAAATCGAACACCAAAGGGTGACGTTTTTCCAATTCCGACCCGGTCTCCTTCTTCCCTACACTCCTACGACCCCAAGCGCATGCATCCGTGAGAATATCCCCCATTCTACACCTGTGAGATCCCTTGCCCCTCCTAATTAGCTCACGGAAGAAATGACAACTTGAGTGTACGGAGGAAAACAGGACTAATTCTAGATTATAAATCACCGAGAACAGAGTAAGGAGGAAGGAATAAGGTAGGCATGTGTACAACACTCAAACGACGTTGTTTTTTTAAAATTTAATTAATATATATGAACTCTTTCCCTGGCCTCAAAAACCTAGTTTGGTCCCATCGTTGCAATCACGTCCAATTTTTTTCGAAAGCATGTATTTATTAGTGGACTGATTGGATGAATACATGATTTTATAAAAAAGTATTATTTTTCCTATCTTGTGTAAACCTATGACCAAGCTTCATGGCTGCGGGTGAGCGAGAGATCGGAAAAATAAAAAGCTAAAGGGGCAAAAATTAACACTTCAATCTGCGAATTTTCGAATGGGTTCATAGAAGCGAGCTTCGTGTTCCGCGTAAATAATTAAAACAAGCGAGGAAGCAGAGCAAATCACTAAGTTGGGATAATATTCAATCAAACCTAAAAAAAAACAAATTAGACTTTTTTTTTGCACTCCGCGGCCCTCCTAATTATCCCGTGCGGCCGAATATCACATTTCCAAAGACAGGGAATCGAGAGGAATGATGGCCGGTGACGTAGATTCGGAACTCTTGCTGTTTAATCGAGTGCAGGCGCGCGCGATGAATATTTAACTTTTACGAATGAACCAAATATTTCACACATCAACAATTGCGACTCGTGAATCTTTTATGCACCAAGACGAGTGGGAATTGATGGATTTACTACGGGCCTTTGACACACTTTGACCTTCCCCACGTGAATGTCTATCGGAGGAATTCCGGCTCCCATAATGTTTATGGGAAGCAAATACCTATAGTCCGCTATTTTCAGGAAATTCACTTTTTTTTTGCGAGTCATCTTCCTCGAAATGCTAATTTTTTTCCAAGGGGATTCCTCCTCTATCATTCCGTTTGGAGTCTTCACCCACCTCCTCCCTCAATTTTTCATTTTCCTTTCCCTTCTTTTTTAAGGGCGATTCCTTTCCCGCTCTCGTGAGGACCTTATTCTCCTTCACTTTTAATCTTCCACCTGGCTCTAATGCCTCCTTATGAATTGATAAACCACTCTCCCGCCCTCTCACACCCACACACAAACACACTATCATTCTCTCACTCACTTTCACCTTCCTCTCCCTCAACTTAATGTTCTCCGACTCCCGTCTCTTCCCCCAACTGCCTCTCATTCTAACCACCTTCAAAAAAAAGGAGCCGTCCTTATATCACCCTTCTATACATACAATTCGTCCCTCCCTCTCAATCCTTCAAGACTTCCTCTCGATCCCTTTCCACAAAATCCCTCCGAAAACCCAATACGACGCTTATTTTTCGCCTCGACCGTTTTCTTTTACCCCCGTCGCCTCTTCACTGCATCCCCACTGTTCCTTCGTTCATTTCTTAAACCTCTTTTATCCACGGGAACCGAATAGAATTAAAGGTATTTGTAGTCTTCTCCCCAACCCTCTCCCCCTTTTTTTCGGACTCCTTCATTTTTCATTCTCTTTTAAACCCTTCGGGCAAAGTGTGTGTGAGTCCCAGACATTAAAATGGAACGGCTTGCATTTCATCGGGATTAATAATCCCAAAATGGAAATTGCGATCTAAGAGATTAGCAGTCTATTTTTAAATAACAATTGGGATATATAAAAAGGGTAGCAGACATTTCATAAAATATAAGATTAAATAATATAGCCAATACGTACCATCATTAATTATACCCCGATGGAAACCGGATTGCTATTTCCTTAAAAAATAACTTTTTTACACAGCAATTAATCGACAGTATTTAAAACATTTATCTATTTTACGAATTGTACTATAATGTTACTACAATTATTGACTTCATCAAACATATATATTCATCATCAAACATACACAAGAATACCCTTATGCAAAGATGTTTTTGTAAACAGCACGACCGAGAACAATACCCTAATTCTTTGCTAAACTTTTTGATATTTTAATATTTCTTATACTCGGCAGAAAAGAATTTGTAACCTCCCCCTCCCCACCCCAAAGTAAAATGGTCTACAACAAATGCAAGTAGTCAATAAGAAAGAGTAATCATGCATGATTTCTATTAATTTTACTATCTTATTGTCATTATTACACACGGTCTACAATAACAACTACACTCAAAACATGGCCTTAACATTGGGTAAGAATAAAAATCAAAGTTTTTAAAATGATTCATATTTTTACACACATAACACAGTTTTTTCGTGATAATGACTGATTAGATCATAAAAATCGTACATTACCTCATAAAAATATGTATTTTTGTAGTACTTTTAATTCCGCGGTTGAAGCTATACCATTGGTACAAATAGTAAACATTATGTCCTGGCTTGGCTCAACATGAGTCGCTTTTCATGCGGCTAGTTAGTCAAAGGCATTCCTCTCCGCACCAAGTTTACACCAAATTAAAGCGACAAATATAGAGTTGTCGAGGTTAAATTGTCTTGTTTTCATTTTTTTATCGCTTCAAAATTCGATTAGTTTCATTATACATTTTCGTAATTCCTTAAAGTTCCCACTTTACTTTCATGATTTCCTACGTATCAATATGCTGCCAGACTTTTCGTCTCCGACAATGGATAAATAAAATTTATATACATCAGGAATATATGAGCGTTGAATGTTAGCTTGATGGAAAAAACTTTAAGAGAAAATTGAAGATGAGGTAAGGTTGAAATAGGAAAACCTTAAAGAGGAAAAGAGTGCTAATAACCTGGATGTGTGAAAATCCGGAAAATAGACCTTAATCACTAGGTACTGTAGCGAGTGGTGGAGAAGGGTCACGTCAAAGGAATCTTTCATTAGATTACATAGAATCTAGGAATTTAGTTACTTGGGTCTCAAGCGTGAATAAAGAGTAATATAGCTGAATAAAGATGTTATAAGTTCACTTATACGTTAAGAATTATTATTTTTCCATTTAATCATAACATCATAGTTGTTATCTGTTTTAATGACGATTTTTATTTGATGCTGATTTTACGCCTCTATCTCTGTTGTAAAAATTGCCGGTATTAGTAAATTCTGTTTTGAAGGAACCTAACAAATAAATGATATGGGCAAAATATTCTCAGATTCAAGTGTTATGCAAGTGTTAAATGCAGTAAAAGTATTATATGCAATGTAATATCTCCAGTTAAAACAAAATAATTATTGCAAAACTACACATCGGTAGTGAACCATGCAATGCAGATTCTAGCGGAAATGGTATAAAAATGTTTGTTACAATATACGTATATCCTGTACGACGGTTTTAAAATGAGGAATGAATGATGTAAGGGGAAGCAGTTATGGAAAATATCATTACACGGTTCTTATTCTCTATAATCTCCCTCTCCGTTTAGACGTACGATATGCATATTGTAATCCCGAATCAATATATACGCGGAGAAAGAGGCATGATTAAAAAACAATCCTATACCCAACCAAAAAAATATCAAATGGCCATGTCATTAAATCACTGAAGGGAGTACTCATAAATTGTCACAATATGACTTCCGTTCGATCCCGAGAGGTTAATTTACATTTTGGGCGCATGACCTCATGAATAGGGAAGAACTGTGGCATAATCTAGTTGTAAATGTCGGCGATCGGGGCGACTTGAGGCATGGCGGACGGATTTCTGTGGGAAATACACGGAGGGTTCATATGCGCGGGGGGAATGCATCTTTCAGGGGCTGCACGAATTTCTGAATACCGTAAAAAGAAAACTGCAGCTGGCAAAGGGTAAGGTCTGTCTTGGAATTCTGATTTTGACTTTGGAACTTAAGTTCATAGAATTTTAAGTGCCTATTTACACCTAATTAGACCAAATTGCAACTAGCACCCAATTTTCCTTGGCTGACCAATCGTCACGAGCGTGCCATTTGACAAGTATTTTCGGAAAGGAAATGTTTAAAGGGTAGGTCTTTTCTTGCGAATAAGGAAAATATTTCACTCATGAAGTAGAATGTTCCTATATTGACCGAAATGGCAGCTGAGTATGAAAAATACAAAATACAGTAGGAACAGTATATTAGTTCGAAATATGCGGTATTTTGGAACAGTAAACCTTCGCGACAATAAAAACAATTTCAGATGGCTCAGTGTTTTCCGTTAAATGAAACTTCATTCAGAAGCATGTAAATACACAGAAACATAAAACAGGAAAAATATATAAATATAACGACGAGTGACAAAATCATAAGGTTACACAAGTTCCAGAGGTTGAATGAAAATACTAATTGGTTAAAAAATACTAAATGGTAAAATTGATGAGGGTTACAAAATGTAATCAAGAAAAAGGACCTCCAAGAGAATTGTGAACGGAGCGAATGAGAAGTGAAGTGGAAGTTACATTAAAAATAATGCAATTTATAAGATAATAAATTTCTAAAGAGGTTGACTTGAAAAAAAAACTGGTCAATCGGAAAAATCGATTAATGTAAAAACATGATAAATGAAGGTATTAAATACAAAATAATACCTACAAAAATAATTATAAATTTAAAAAAAAGTTTATTTCACTTATAAAGAATATGAAGAGACATACGTAGAGGAATAGATAAGAAAATACATAGAGGAATAGATAAGAAAATAAAAAAATAAAAGGTACTTTAAGATAAGATAATGAATATAGCAACCTGATCAGGAGAACATTAGTATCGAAAAATTGAACATTTGACGAGGGACGGCGCAATTACAAATGGAATACACAATGGGTAAAATAATGATTAAAATATAATAGCAATCTATATACTAAAGATACAGAAAGGAAATCGTGATAAGTGACGCTGTTGCACAGAAAAGTTTTATGGCACTGATTTGAAAGAAGAATATCGAGGAATCATCAGTTAATAATTAAAGAATGAGACGTTCACGATAGGTTGGAATATTAATAAACAGACAAAAATTGGCGACCAAGAGCAAGAATGGATAAGTGAAAGGTTTAGAGGGAGATACTTTAATTCCACATTAAAATATTAAACACAACATGATCAAGTTTCGATGTATGAAAACACTGTATTTTTCGGTGTTTCCTTCTAAATCTTTCATGACGAATTCAATCTAGTAAAACCTGAAATTTTTTTTAGGGAAAGAATAAAATTCGTTGAAATTTTCAAGGTGTAAAATGACTAATTTTATTCGTTGGATGCAGGCGAAACAGTATTTATAGGAATTTCAAGTCAGATATCACAAGAAGTCTTCTCAGAAACAAGAAAAACACATGAAGCGCAACGGCCTGCATGTAATGATGAACACTATATTTCCACTAAACATTTATAGTGATACTACTGGTTACAGCTCCACGGCGTTATGGTCGCATCTGAAGACTCGGGGTAGAAGCCAGTAAACGGCGTTGACGCAATAAAATCTTTGTGGAAATTTCTCTGTTCATCATTTGACGCAAAACGAATTTCCACAAAGTTAAGTCGGATACTCTTGGATTAATTCGGAGTAGGAGACTATCCCGTGAGAAATTAGAAAAAATTAAGCTTGAATAGAACAAATCGGAGAATCACAAAAGAAAATTGTGAAAATGTGCTGTCCTTTCAATTTAATATCCAGAGATCATAGAAGCGTAAATTAGTAATTGTCATAAGAAATAATCAACATTATTATGAGACATTTTTCCAATTGGCGCAGTAGTAAGGATATTTGACAAAAACGAAGGATCTGAAGAACTGTTGCTATATTTCTGAGGGTGTTTATCATTGAATAGAAGAGACGAGGGAAAAAAATGTTTTCCAAAATATGATAGTGGATCAAAAAGCATTCCAATGTACTTCTATGTAATGCGTAGAAAGTAATATACTCCTGTGTAAGAGTAAAGTGGACGTTTTAAAATAGGTATGTTTATAAATTCCTCAGTAAGAGGACTGAATGAGATGGCTGGTGGAATGCATCATTACATTTAGCTATTTTTGACTATAGACAGGCATTTTCTAGACGCAATTAAACAAAAATATAGCAATAAGAACAAAATTAACGACCCCCAACTCCTCTTACACATGTAATGTTCTAAACCTCTATTTACTTTTATCGTAAAGGAAAGGATGAACAGTTTCGAGTGCCGTATTTTCCTCTCCCTTCTTTCCGTCTAAAATGCCTATTCTTATTCTCTCCCCCACGTAGTGCCCAATCTTGATAAACCTCTTCATTATGGCTTGACAGCGACAGGCGTGGAAGTAGAGGAAAATCGAAAAATCCCTATATATTGAAACACGAGAAAATGTGATACTTACTTTATAATAATAAATGTATACATAAAAATTGGATTGCATCAAAGAGAAATGTTGAAGAAATTTGAATGAGCATCGGAACATAGTAATTGGCGTCATTTTCTGTGTTTCCTATAATGCACTTAAAATGAAGTTTCTATGAAAAAGTGGAAATTGATGCTTTAAGAATCGAAAATTCTTCTCCGAGATTCCTCTTTCAAGCTGAGTGGAAGTGTTAACGCCGTAATGCGAATGTGGAGGTGAACAATGGAAATCGCACGAACGGATATAAACGCGCCAATTTAGTGACGATGGACATAATAGAGGGAAATACTAAGGTGCTGGAAGTAATACAAAGAGGAAAAGTTCATAGAACTGAGATGCAAAATCGCGATAAGATCAGTAATTAAAGAATAGGGCTCTGCACTTAGTGGGCATAATTCTCATGAGCCAGTTAGTATTTACACGAATTATGAAAAATGGAGTGAGTAAGAAAAAAGTTTCGGATATTTACTCGGATATTTATTTTACGTTTTTTTTGGAAGCCTTAAATGAGGGTTAGTCCCTCTTAGCGGCGTCGGAATCAATGCGAATTACACTTTTTTCTACATCAACAGCTAACAATATCCTTTAAATTTCCTCCGTCTTCCAATTTTCTCTTTATCAAATAAGTTCACAATATAAGCACATAGTCAACAGCTTTGAGTAAGTTCCATTAGTTATTGAATGTACATATGATAAGAAATTTTGATGGCGTAATGATATACACTAAGTTAACCCTACTATATATTTTTTAGCGAATGCCATATCATCCATTCTTATATGTTCGCATAAATTGAGGAAAGAGCTGAGGAGACGAGATAACACCGATTACATCGTTATAATTTTTTTTAGACGCTGAAGGATGCTTTTCTACAGTTGAGAAACACCTATGCATTCCCAGCAATTTAAAGAGACAGAATTAATTGGGTTTACTCGGTATTCATGGAAAATTTATTCTAATAACAGTTAAACATGGAAATCCAAGTGTCTTATGGACAACTGATACACATATGCAAATGATCTTAACCTGTACTAAATGTCACAAAGGCAAAGCAAGGCTAAATATGCATGTGGTTTACTGATAACGCCACAAAGGATAACCCAGGACCTAAATAAAGGATTTAATCTTCAAAATTTTAATAGTTTTCACTGAAAGAGAGGTTTAATAATTGAGTCTGGCCTTAATTACATTGTAAACTGATTAGACTGCACAATTCGCGGTAAATTTCTGAAAATCTGTGTCAATTTTCATGCATCCTCCGTCTCCTTCAACGAAAAATATATTTCAAGTTGAAACACGCCAACACTTTTACTTAAAGAACATATCACGTGCTTTTTAGAAAGGTGGATATAGTCTCCAGAACAGAATAAAATATAGTATTCTTTCGAGAAACTGGAAATTATTACGCCACCGACGCCATGGGTTATGACTGAGATCACTCGGATCAAATCAAAGACAAAAGATTCTATTTTGATAAAATGAAATATTCGTTATCTTTTCCTAGACGACTGTGCCCCAGGGAGGTGAACAATTTTTCGATCTTTTTGTCTGGTACGGGATCGAGAATTAATATTTCCTTTCGTTACATCCACTGGATTGTAGGAATCGTTCCACTCCGTAGAAAATTTTCGGACTAATGGAACTCAGATTATCAAACAACATGCAAAGGAAATGGGAGGGCGTGAACCCTGAAGGGGCGCTTAATCATAAGTGAGAATATTAGTAGTGACTGAGATGAGAAAGTTACATTCGTTTCACTGAAGTTTATTTATAATATAAATATATATGCTTTATGAAATACCTTACATTTTTACCCTTATCCTAACATTTCTTACAGCCAAAACTACTCTCATGATTACGAGATAAATATAAAGTGTTAATAATAAAATATTGAAAGCAACCTTGCATTTATGATTGAATTTCGAGAAGAAAATAAGTTTATAACTACTCTATCAAATATTATTAATAAGGAGTGATATTTGTTGATTCATTTGTTAGTATTTTGGATGCTTACTGCGTAAAAAGTGTGTGTTAATGTGTGAATTGAAAATGCATAGAATCCAAGTGTATCACTGCAGTTAGACATATAAATTCAGCTGGAAGACCGTCAAGCAAAAAAGAATAGAGCGTGATAAATCCCGCTAGACATGGATGATGATATCGTGCGCCAAAATGAAAATTCTACTGTACCGCATTTGTATTACATTCCTAAAACCCTGCGATATTGTGTCCCACAAATTCGAGAATAATTTCATTCCCAGGATAGTGAGCAGATTGGCGGAGACGGCTGCTTTTCGACCCGCTTCTTGGGAAAGACAAATCCTTCAAAAATCCCCACGAATGAGAAAGATGTCAGTTGGAATGTTACATCGGCCACCTACCACGAAACGTTTCGTGACCGCACTTGGATTCGATACACCCGCAGGGGAGCGCACTTAATATGAAGGCAAAGGTAGGGAACTGGGATTGGGGGTGGGGGTAGGGGGGGGGGGAGATTTCGAAAAGGAAGGAACGTCTAGCATTCGTGACGACGGACCATACAGCGTTCCGTGTCGCCGGCGACCGGAATTCCCTTTCCGCAGACGACGGTAGGAGGCGGCCCTTTGAGAAAGGACGGCGCAGCGGAAATATCTGGAGTGACAAACAGCACGAGCTGCGACCGGAAGCAAGTGCTCCTGCTTCTTCTACTGTTGCCCGTTGTGTCCTTTCCGTCCCTTTACTGAGACGAGGGAGAGAAGGTGGGGTGGAAAGGCACCCCTTCTCCCGTATTGCACGTCGTGTTCCCTTTCACCTCACCTCTCTTCCGAAGATTCCATACCTCCCTGTCGGGACACCGTTGCTTTATTTCCATCCATTACTGTCCCCCCGATACCTCTCCTTAAGTTCGTCCCGGCTCCTTGTCTTCTCCAAGATCGCGTCTCATCCTTCTCTACTCCACTCACACGTCGTGCACGGTCAATATATTACGAACGCACCTCACGAAGGATGATTAACCCTGTTTCGTGCATCCTTTCCCCTGGATTTTCCGTCGGCTACACTATGCCGCAACTTCATCGTCATTAGCCAAATTCAGTACTTCGTCGTAAGAAGCCGTAATGCAGTGACGCGAAATTCCTTGGGACGTCTTGAATAGAAATTGCATTTCGATGATTCTCGGGAGACGTTTGAAATGATAGTCTGCGAAAAAAAATAACTTCTATCCACAAATATCGTTTGATTGAGTTGCGATGAGGAACTTGATGACAAGGAAATGAAACCACGTAAGACGTGTAAAATGAAAACGTGTAAGATCATTAAAAAGAAATTTTGAGATATAAACGTGAACGATAAATTATTCTATACTAGTTGATATTTTTTCTGTACTTTGTCGAAAAATACTGCCTGAAATTTCTTATGTTGAACTAATTAACGGGTACTAAAATATTCTTATTTTTAGTTGGGCAAATAACTATTAAATTCGAATCAATCAATTCGTATTAATTTAGCATCGTCATTTAATATAATGCAAGATTAAGAAACCAACAGATCATTTATAATTATAACACACTACTAAAACACGTAACGAGAGTTGGAGATAGGAAAGGAATAGACATTTAAAATAGAATTGTGGGTGAGAGGAAGCCTACAAAGGTAAAAAGGGATATAACCTACCAAAGCATTAATTTTCACAATCCATTAACAAACTATTACATTTGATGGTCACCCTAAAAGTTTGCGAAAATCATTCCAGAAAAAAATTATGTATGTGATGAAATATATCCTCTTAAATTAAATTTATTTTCACACAAAATTAGAAATTTCCCAGAGGATATTCTGCGGGGTTGTAATTAAATTATACTGAATCCCCATTAAAAGTGAAGAGTAAAATCAACATACGAACGCTTTACCATAATTCTCTGCAATGAGGATTGGACGTTATGCATGCATTACCGACATTGCCAACACATACTTTTCGACACTAATAACATTGTGTACATTTTAAAGTTTTATGTTCCAATAAGGCGAAGATATAGTTTTGGTTCATAACTTGCAAGTATTTCATTAAGTGGAATTGGTTTTCTGGTTGGCTGATTATTTTCAGCTTTATACATATTATGAATTTATACGTGGTTCTAATATTGTTACTGAATTGCTTTTTCAATGGAAAACAATGTTTATTTTAATTTCAATAAGACTAAGTTGAAATCAGACACGAGCTAATAGTAGACGAGACCTGCTAATACCTAATTCGTTGGAAGTTTTTGAAAACCGGTGATTTGGTCATGAATTATAAAATTTATCAATGAAACAACCTGATGAATTTAGAAAATTATGATTATTCCGGGAAATAATGTTTAAGTGTAACGCATTAACAAAATATGCTTGCCTAAAATGTTATTTACAATCACATTTATGGTGGGAAGTATGTGAGAATTAAAAACGGAAATATCTGGAAAATAAGAAAAATTCTTTAAGTTATTATTTATTAAAAGTTTCAAAGCAAATAGTGTTGATTCCAAATATTATTATTGCCACTTTTGTGCATCGAAACAATTGAAAGAGCATTATTACGTAAGGCTTGGATAGAAATCGTAGTAACTGAAATACGTACGAGTAGAAGCCATACAGTAAATTTGCTTAATTCCTTACGGTACTCGACTGAACGAATGCTTTTACGATTAATAATAAAATTCACTATGTGATTTGTCATTAAGTAAGTATTATGAACCATATTTCACAGATTTTTGACTAATATTTTTTAAAATAATGCAATTAACAGCGATACTCATGATGATTTAAATGGAGCAAGAGACCTAATACAAAGAATGTTTAACTCTTGTGATTTGGAAAAGTGTTATAATAAAGAAAACGAGGATTAATTTGTTTATGATGAAGAAGTGAATAGTTTATAATTGAATGATAACATTTTTGAGATTCGTTTTATCGTTTCGCTATAATTCTATGCTCCAGTTCCGGAGAAAACGATTTAAAGTACTTCTTTAAGCCACTGAGGTTTTTTTTAAATTCGAATATCAAAAATTGTCCCATCTCCGGGACAACTCACAAGTCCTGACTGTGGAATCCGCTAACTTCCCGAAACAAGTTTTCGGCACGACGTAAATAAAATCTCTAACGAAAAAGAACAAACGTCAAACATAAAGTGAACTTACCTTGTTATCTTTCTGCCAGGAGCAGTGCCCGCGTTTGTTGGATACCCGGCAAGCCAACTTGGCGTCCTCGCCCGGGTCAACTTCCGTATATTCCGGCTGCTGCTCAAATCGCTGGACTGCTTCCGTCCTGCCAATCCCTGCAGATAAAAGAACGGAAATTTTTAGTTTTGTTGTCATTTAATGGAACACACTTTGACATATCGTCCTTCAAAGTTTCACAAGTTAAAAGCAGTGAAACTGGCTTTTAACTTGAAATGAGAAACAGGCAAGAAAGAATAGGAAATAAGGGCTGATGGGCTTAGTGGGAGGATCAGGAACGTGTGACAAAGAGCATGGGTATATTTAAAAATATATGAAATTGAACATCGTATATATGTAATTGAGAACTCGTATATGGGTGGTATTTTGAGATTTCATGCGATACTGTAAAATTTATAGAGAATTACTTGCAGGGAACAAGCAACCATGCAGAGTTCAGAAATATTCTTAAACCATTATGAAGAGACTACGCGTGCTTCTAAGCCATTCTCTGCCTGCATCAACGCTTTACCCTTGAGGCGCTGAAATCGAAAAGAATGAATAATAGAATCGTATTTCTGGTAATTGATAAAATAATAGACTAGCTTGTTGGACTCCCAAATATCTCCGTAATTAAGAAGAGAAAAGCCAATGACTGGTTATGTGGAAACATTTGAGAAAAGTGAATAATTCTTATCGATTTTTCTCTCGCAGTGCTTCAATTTATGGAAATAAGTAATTCTTTGTGTAATTTGAATCGGGATTACGCAGTGGATTTTTATATTTTAGTTGTGGTTTTTTTCTGCCCAGATACCAAAAATAATTCGTTACAGTAGCATGATCTTAATATAAATACCCGTTAAAACCGCATTTGGAACCCATGAAATACTAGGGAACAGAAAATTAGCCAGGTGCTCATTTGCTACTTACATATACACTAAATATACGTAGCTTTAAGGGAATTTTTTGTGGAAGAGAGGAAACTCCGTGAAACTTCTTTTAAAAAAAACTGGAAAATTGGACTGAGAATATATCGAAATTTTATTTTTTCTGAAATCAATGAAGACCTGGAGATGACAAAGGAGAAGAGAGGAAAATTGAAATATGAAAGATGAAACTATAACTCAAAATATATCTATGAGGAAAAATAGATTAGAGGAAAAAGATTGTAGATAGTGTTAGATTGATTTGTATCTTCTTTCTTTATAACTTTTATAGGTAGCTAATGCCTAGACGTAGCATTTAATATAATTATTTTTCGTATAATAGTGTTTTGAAAAATAAAAATACTATCAAGTCAAATTATTATATTTTTCCATTGTCTATTACATATTATCGAGCTTAAGTTTTATAAAAACAATTCAATACAAAAAAATACATGTTTGGAGCTAAAATATAGCCATTATCACCATTACAGTAAATGAGGTCTTTTTAAACCATTTGTGGCATGTTTCCCTTTGCCATCGAAATCCAATTACCAAATGTATTCCCTATTTACTTAGTCCAAAAATTAGTTCTTTGAAGTAATTCTGTTTGCATTGGAAAATGAAATTGAGCAGGACAATATTTGAAATAAGGAAGACGATTCTATTCACGTATCCATCAAAGAATGGAATATTTACGTGATGGTTATACAAAGAATATCTCATTCATGATTTAGTAACACTTTCAATAAATTCTGTATGCATGATGTACCTAAAGAGGTGAAGAGGGGCGAATGCTGACAGCACCAGTATGAAGAGGTCAAGAATGAACATTTTATAAAGGAGGAAGTCGTAGAAGGCCAGATGATAAAGAAGAAGAATATTTCTTATCGGAAGAATTCAAAAGGGATGGAATGCTCTCCACACTAAATAAACTTAGTGCTTTTGACAAAGAACGAAGAGCTATTTTATTTTGAAAACCTAACTTATTTTACAGTAGAGAGAAAACTGGAATATTTTTCTTCCATTTGTTTTCTCGTCAATGGCTTCAATTCTTTAGTACCAACTCCTCTCACAGCTCTATCATAGTTTAGGAGACTCCAATGTTGTTTCAACGTGGCGTTTTTCTTGTTCATTTCCTAAAAGGGATTCAAGTCACTTGCGAAATATTTTTCTATTCCAGAAGAATAAGAAGAAATTACAATATTAATTACATCCCTGGTGCATCTTCCAGTACTTTTCCTGCTTCCAGTATTTCTACGTGGCGTATTAACACTTCAATTCCTACACAGTCCAATATCCATTTCATTGTTCCCAGCCAGCAAAGATATATGCATGGGGATTAAAATTATTCTGTTTATAAAATTGTATTTTCGTGTATGTTCACATATGTTAAGAAATTTAGTAATATTCGATGAATGACATTGTGACTCACTGCAAACAATTAATATTTTCTTCAACGTGCTTTTTTAATGTTCTTCTTCTTCTAATTAACGTTATTCCCTTTGTCCATGTCTCCCCCAATCATTGATCTCTCTATCCATTGCAGAAGCCGAATAATCTCACCAATACGTCGGGAAATCATCCGTTCCTTCTTGACAACATTTAAAATTCATTATCTTCATAAACTGGGAAAAAACATGTTTCATGTATAAAATCATGGCGTGCCCCGTGTCTTCTTTTCTCTGTCATCACTTCTCCAAAAATAATAGCCACAGTTCGATGCGTCCGATCAAATGGCCGTTAGTCTCTTATCTTCTTCCTTTCAATGGGGCTCCAATAGGGCTCTATTTTCTCTCACTTCATTCGGCACCTCTTTGTTAGTTTTTCTTTTGGTCCAATTGGTTTTGGCGATTCTTCTCCATGTCCACATTTCAGCTGCTAGTATTTATCTTTCTTTCTCCCCTAGTGTCCATATCTCACAACTTTAAGTAAGAACACTTCATGCTAACATCAACGAAAACCTTTTTCTCTGCGTCCATAACAAGGCAGCTGCGCACCATATTATTATTTTATTTTGTAGAAACGTTTTTTTTACCAGGGCTATTCTTTGTCTTCTATGTCTAAACCATGTTTCATTGGTTGAGTTCATTATAAATAGCAAAATTCTTTCTCTGCTTTTATTTGTGACAAGTCAAAAATTGATATGAGTATTAACACCACAATTCTTTTGCCAACTGATATTACCTTGATTTTCTTTTTAAATTCTGTATAACTCTGGTGTCGGTGAAGGGTGTTCTGGTTTTCCACTGGATAACACTACATTTCTACCAACGTTTTGATGGCCGAGTCGTCCATCGTCTTCAGGGCTTCAGGGTTTCAAACTCTGAAGAAGATGGACGACTCGGCCATCGAAACGTCAGCAGAAATGCAGAGTGTTAACCGGTGGAAAATCCGAACAGCTTTCACCGATGTCATTCGCCGGGAAAGCATCTGTTCTTTAACTCTGGTGCCTTCCACTTGAAGTACATAAGCATGTGATGAATTTCTTTCTCAGAACCTGCAAATACTACGATCTCATCATCAAAACGGACACTTTCATTCATCATAATTACGTTATTTTTAATTATCGTCCATTTGATGCCCTTCTCCAGAAACAAATGAAATAATTCGGGTGATAGAGGGAAGCTCTGTCACACAATACCTTATTTTTGCGTCATTTATACCCTTCTTGATGATAATTTCTGCTATTCTGGACAACAAAAGTTTAAAGATCAATCTTCTACCCCTCCAGTCTACACGGATATTTTTCATTTACAAATAGTATTTTCCAAATTACCTTACAAAAGGCTCTCTCTGAGTCTATAAAGGGTATGTGTGTCCTTTGAGTAAACATCTAGTCTTCTAATTAGAATTTGTCTCAGATCTATAATTGCTTCTCTTAGTCCTTTAACATTTATGCATGTAAACAAATCTTCAGCCAATTATTGTTCTATCTTATTTTTTCTGGGTCGGTTTTTTTCACCATGGAGATTTTTTGAGTCGTGGGAAAGTAGAACGACAAACAATTACATAGGTGGTGCAGTATCTCAGATTTATATTTTAAGGATGGTAATTATTTTACCTTCTTTGATGTCAATTTACATTTCTCCACAGGTATAACAAATTGAAGTTAGCACGTAAATGTCATGCAGGGGTTTCTTTTACGGGCTTTTTCATTATTTCGGCTTAAATATTACCTGAAAGATTGGCTTATGACCTTTTAAGTTCCATGTTAAGTTCGGATCAGCATGATTTTATCGACTAACTCTTCATATTACAGGTGTTCTATGCAATTTCAATTTTTTGAAGAGCAATCATATAAATATCTATTTTTTTTCTAAAACATTTTTCTAATAACATTATTGAAATCTGTTCATCTCTATTTATCCTGGTATCAACTATTCATCCCAACTTGAATGGGGACCGCATAATTCAATTTATGTGACACCTTAGCAGAAGAATGGAAACTTTTTTATGTATGTAGGATAGATATGAATTTTTAAATATTACATGAGTTTATTTTTTTTAATTGGTATTATTTCTTCAGTCCGTTAGAGTGAAACAAAAATAAATATCTAACGCAGGCATCTCTGCAACAAAACTTGAATGACTGTATCAGAGTACTGTAGGAGTACTTATTGTAGTAGACTACAAATACTTTTTTTCAACCATTAGGCTTAGGTATCATTTACGGAGAATCATATTGACAGAAGGGCTTCGGTAAATACTACACGATCTCGATAATTCTCAATTAATTTCTGAAATCTCTGTTTTCCGATCAGGCACCTAGGTAGCTCTCCAACGGTTTACCCATTCTGTTGAACCATTCCAGACTTTTAGCCGTTTTCATAAATTCATTTTTTCTAATTCTAATTCTAATGATCTATTTCCGTCCCTTCTGAGACATCACATTCATTTCGGTGATCACTCCTATTTGTAAATTCCTTCGTACTTCAGCGAAAACGCATCTAAAATACTGGACCCACATTTCTTTCTATATGCTGATTAGCCCTGGGATATTTCTCTTAAGGGCTCTTATTTTTTTAGTACCTGCTGATTTCTGTAACTTATATATGTTGTTCTTATAATGTTGTTCTTCAAATAACTGCATTAATCTTGAAACTTCTTTTCCCACATTTGGTTCTTCATTTAAATTCATTCTTTGTTTTCCAGTCTCCCTTGCTAATGGCTATGATGTTTGTTTTTTTGGATTTAACCTTCTTTGACGCAGCTTGCTTCCTTTCTTTTGAATGTTTCAACATAGTGACTATGTATAACATAAATAAATAGATATACATATATTAAATATATATTCTACTGCTGTAACTATCTTTAGTATCTATGTGATTTATTCTTCAATTGTACAATACAGCATCGCATTACTTTATGACATTATAAATAAAAATTAAATCTACCAGTCATGATGGAGCAAAACGGATTTAGTTGAGAATGATGAAAAAGTATTCAAAGGAGTTTTTGGTATGGAGTAGGATACAAGTCATTTATCAAATATGGAAAAATGCAAATTGAATATGGAAATCAAAACAGAATATAATGACAGTGGAAACTCCAAGATGACAAGTTCTCGTTGAATGTGAAAATAACTTGTTATCTATTATTCGTAATTTTCCGAGGACAGTTAAAATACTTTTATACAAGTAAAAAATAAATAATCTTAATTTCAAACTTTGAAGAAAAAACATATGAATACCAGAGAAAGGAGTCGCATATGATAGTATTAAAGACGGTAGAACGATAGATAAAATATATTGAACATGTTCTAATGGTGTTTTGAGTAAGAAAATATTATATTCATGGTTTAACAGTTCTTGCAATAATATAGGAAGAATTATTTATTTATAAAATATTACGTTACAACTTTTTGTGACACCGATTATGAAAATTAATTTCCTTACAATAAGTTCATGCATAAAAGATAACTTTACTTACTTCATTTTAGTGGTTTTAACAGATTTCATATAATAGCAAAATTATTAACTGGCGCAAATAATTATCATGATAATACATGAATAAATAACTTTTAAATTAGTAAGTCTTGCTTTATAAGGGTTTAATTAACAGCTTAATTTAATTAACATAGCTAAATACTTTGAAAGTAAAGCCGTTTTAATTCAAATAATCAACGAATACATTAAATATTTAAAAAATTTCTTTGTTTTAAATTAAGTTATAATTAGTTAATGAGTAATTAATTTTTGTTAGAAATGTTCGTATTCCTTGTAAATCTGACATCCATAAGCATTAATTATCATACTCAGATATCATACAAGCTTCTTAAAGCATGTTTTTTATTTGAAGCTTATTACTACACATCTTAAAAGTTTTTGTTCGATTAAGAATAACGTGACCCTCCACTAGCTGCTCTAGTAGTATATTAAAGCTCATCTTTTCTATCGATATCTATTGAAGACATTTACCGTCATATCCGTTTTCGTACGAGCGCGAGCAGGTGGGTCTGATAGGATTAGTAAAACAAGCGTTACCATAGTGTTGCGAGTATGCCTGGATTAATGTGATTACCAAAAAAGAATTGTCGCCCACCGAAATATAGCGCTTTGGATTAATCTGCTGTCTTATTCTCCGGTTAATTGATCGTGGGCCTAAGGTAAGCGTGAGAGGTCAGTAGTATATTCGCATCAACAGTCCATTCCTTCGCTGTCCAACAGGAAAAAAAGAATGCTGGAAGATATTAGTCTCCTGTCGTCTCTGAAACCGCGTGACCAATTAGAAGTTCCCTCCAGTCGAGAACGTGCCGTTCATTTCGTACACCTGCCTAGATAGAAGGGAGAGGAAGGCGCTTACCAAGAGGAGCGGCGGTGGTGTACGAAACAGTCGGGGAATGGGCGGGAATAAATTGATGCGCGTGGGTTACGTAGGGGGGAGGGAGAAAATGTCATCATTGGCAACACCCCTCTCCCCCCCCCCCCCCCCCCCCCCTCCCCCCCAAGGGGGGGAGGGTACCGGCCCCGCCCGGGGGGGGGGGGGGGAGGGGAGGACGGAAAAGAAAGTCCAACGGGGCCCCAAA
>WURS02295953.1:0-18596 GCA_011762765.2 Rhinocypha anisoptera
TTATAAAGGTATATCTGCAATATTGTGCCGTTTTTCTCTATATGAGTCTATATTGCCCTATTGTCCCATATAGGACTATTTAGGTCTATATATATCGTAGCTCTAAATTATAAAGGTATATCTGCAATATTGTGCCTTTTTTCTCTATATAGGTCTATATTTTCTTATTTTCCCTTTCTTTTTCATTTCGCAGGGGGAACGGGGACTTTCGCGCAGATGTTGAATGCCATCGTGCATGTACTGATGTACGGATACTACTTGCTCTCGGCCATGGGATCTTGGATAAGGCCTTATCTGTGGTGGAAGAAGTATCTCACGACCATACAAATGGTAAGTACTCGTCACCGAAATGCTAAACTTGGTCCAACTATTGATGCCAATAACTGAGAAAGGGACGCATTGTGAGTCATACCTCAATCATGGGCTTCGATTGCAGCATTTAAAGCATTTCTTGCGGTAGTACGATTAAAAAACGTAGAAAGATGACTTTAAAGTTATTTACAATCGGGTGCCCACTCTAAAAAAAATGACAATTTGCTTTCGTCAAATGAGCTCTGAGAGAGACACAAAACTTTAATTATTTCAATCAACGATATTGAGATGTTTTTTGCAAACTAGAGATGGGATCTTCTGCGGAACGGGGAGACGATTCGATAGTAGAATGAGTCCAGGAAAACATTGGCGTATCACCAAATGCAAAACACAAGAATCTTTGGGAAATTTGCCTTTTTCATTCCAGATCCAGTTTGTGGTGACGTGGTCGCAGAATTTCTACGGGCTGGTCACGGATTGTGGCTACAGCAAGCCTATAGTGTACACCTTCCTGCCCATTGTCCTGATGGATTTTATCCTGTTCTACAACTTCTACTACCATTCCTACATGGCAAAGGAGAAATCAAGAGGAAGCGATCTTAAGAAAAGAGAAAAAAGAGAATAAAGTACCAAAGAATCACTAGGGTTAATTCTAGGGTAGGCGAACGATTGAAAGAGTATACCAAGAAGTGCTCAAGTGAGTGAGTAAGAAGCGGATTCTGAAATTAAAAAAAAACCGTAATCCGCTGGAGAAAGAGACTAATGAACTTATCCGGCAAAGAAGAGGAAGGCTGAATATGGTAGTACGTGGGTCATGCGTAGCTCAAGAAGGTCTTGGATGTAAAACTGCTTTACAATTAGTGGAGGCAACGAAACGAGACTTATCCTTTTTATTAATAGGTGGTGGTGCCAATCATAATTTCCCTACGACACAGCATTTTTGAAAAGAAAGTAGAAAAAGGTAGAGATATTTTCCCCGGGCGATTGTGGCACACCGAATTAATTCACTTCCTCTCCAGATGAAAAAAACTTAGTGTACGAAAGACTGGTAGAATTGTTTCGGGAAAACAATAAAGAAACAAAGGTCCAATCGTGTGATAGTCAACATGCAAAAGGGAAGTCACGCTGGGTGGACTTCCGGATGTTTCCAGCGCTGATTAAGGCGCCGTTTCGTGGATAGTTAAGCATCCGCGGGGACGCCTACACCTCCAAACTGGTGTACAATTTCATGATGTTTAAAGTAATTCAAACACCGATGTGGTTGTTCCAATGGTTTTTGAGGAGATACTTATATCAGCATTCTTTTGGTGCCTATAAGCTTGTAAGACTATGAATAAGACTGCTCCGGATATAAATGTTCCTGTACAATAAATTCATCTGTATCCAAATGTTAAATAAAACGCAGAAAATAGTGTGCACATGTTTCTGTTACTCTTCCTTTCCTAAATAAGCAACGACGTTCTCAGGGTGGTCTCATGGAGCAAAGAAAACTTTTCAAACATAATTTAGGGATGACTGAGAATCACCGAGAATCACCGGGAAAGAAGGAAGGGAGACCAACAACCCCATTTCGGCATTTCATCCCTGAGAAACGGAACAGTGCCCTACTCCATGAGCGAAGACTACATCCAAGCTGGTCGCTCACTCCTGAAAAATCTACGGCGATAAAAGATGGGCTACAGAGGTAGTACAAGTGGCTCTTTAATAATTATTTGTGTACAATTTCCCGTTACCAAATAAACCATTCAATAGATCATTTTTAATGCTACTACCAACAATGAACGCCGAGGTGTTGAGTTTAATATAAAAAAAAATAGGTATGAGCATGAGTATCCACCAATTCGCAATATTTTTCGGAACCAAATTCGACATAGTCGAGTATTCTTCATAAGCATTGGAAAACGTTTTCAGATTAATCACATATGAGATTTTCTTGCACCGAACCATGATTAACACTTCGGAAGTCCGTCAGCTTATGGACACATGTCGTGAATTCCTAGTCCCTCTTGACTTTCTAAACCTATGATACGTATTTGTTTACTACTTTCCGATTTGGGTTAACTCATTTAATTTTGACCGACAAATTCCATCTTTTGACAACAATAGACTCTTCGCGAACATTTTTTCATAGTGTAGCTTGGGACGACTACAGAATAGCTCGAACTTTCTTAGACGGAGACTCTAGGCATTTTCTCCAAATCAGGGTCTGTTTAAAGGGTTTCGGCATTTCCTTAAATAGTGGTAGTATTTAAAAAGTAATAGTATCTACTTAGTTGCTAATAGTAGTAGTAATATCTAATTATTTAATTGTAGAATTTATTTAGTAAAAGTAGTAGTATTTCTTGAACTGGAAACCACGTATCCTTGTTGCCTTCAAAGTAATCTCTTCCCCTACGATCACACTTAGGCCTGAGGCGCTTTCATGTCTGTTTTTTCCTGGAAGGCTTCGACTAGGATCATTTTGATCGTTGTCTGGGAATCTCCTCTTTTGGCCTCAAGAGGGAATAATCGTTGCCCTTTGAGGGTTTGAGTGAGCCAGGTAAGGTGGCAGGATTCCGGGAAAGAATGTCAATTCCGTTTTTGGTACATAAGTCACGAATTAACAGAAACGACTGTACCGATTGCCGTGGTGAAGTAATCATTATCTGATAATGAAATAAAGATGTAGCACTTTTCAATAGCCGGCAGGACTAGCCTGGGGGAAGAGTGCTTGCCGGTTAACTCTAAGGTCGCGGGTTCGAGTCCCGAGTGGGTGTAGTGTTTGTCCAGATGGGTTTTCTTCTAAGATATGAAGAGGTGCAAAATGACCATAGCCGTAGACGCACCCTATAAATATACTAATAATACTATTGTTACTACCTTCCATTGTCATTATTTCATTATGATTTCCTTCACTACATCAAGCCACAGTAATAATCTGTAATACCACAGTAATCAGCCCGAAGGTTGGTATGTTGAGTGACGATAGAGCTCACCTAGTACTAAGCCCACGGGGTGTGGAAATTCACACATCAGGGGGTAGAGGGGCCAGTTCCTTTCCCTGTGCCGCCTGTGGTTACCCACGAAGATGTGGTACCCGAAAAATCACTCAGCTTGGGTTTAGCTGGAGGTGTTCGGAGTCTTCACCGGGTCTCGAACCCTTATCCCCCGGTCAGTAGCCGAGCAAAGGGTAAGAACTACAAAATCGACATTGAATCAGGCCATATGTTTTCCGAACCATTTACTTAATTTTGCCAAAAAGAGGGTTTGGACTTTTTTTTACGGAGCACAGCTGTGGTTATTATTTATTGTTTTTTTCTTTAAGATACGAATTGTAAATTTTTTGGCGTCATCCATAAAGCACGTACTTAATTACAACCTAAAGTGTACTTTAGTCATGATTAAGTCAATTATGGGGGCAAGAAATGCGAGTGGTTAACTCCATGTCATTCTTAATTTTTTTCGATTCGGATTATACGTAAGATCTAAAAAGTTTCAAAAGAGATTAAAAATTTCAGATATCGCAATCGAAAACAAATGCGAACAATGATAAAAATCTGTCGAAAACGCTTTCCCGCCTCTGGTCTCCAAATGAAATAACAGAAATTTCCGTTTGACCTGGTTCGACCAGGTTCATTTTTTCGTTCATCGAAACTCGAATGGTCATCGTAGCGTTTTCTGGGAAAATTTTTAATAGAATGACTTAAGTTATGTAGGTTTTTCTTGGTTTTATTTCCACAATAAATAAAAGCCAACGTAACTAGTGCCATTATATAATTCCATCAAGTGACGGCCTCCTTAGTGAATTTTTTGTTAATAGTAATCTACTTTCTTCGTAACGCTCTGTGAGATAGTTTTTGCTCTTCCCCATTTCTTATCAATTTTAGCGAATTTATTTTCCATTAGAGCTTTAGCATTAGATTTTAGCTTAGTAAAATTATTAACCTAGCCATAGTCTTCGACCCTAGGATGCGCTCATTAAGTGATGGCACAGTTCATCTTGTTTTTAAGCCCAATAGCATGAAAATTCACACACAACGTTAGAGATGCTTGTTCCTTTCCTTGTTCCTCCTGCAGTAAACAGAAAGATGTTCAAAGACCGATGTGAGTAACTCTTATTTGATTTTAGCTGGAGGTGTCCAAAGGCGTAACCAGGCCTTAAAAATCGGCCCCCACGTTAAGTAACCAAACTCTACCCATTGAGCTGCCACGATCAGTACGTACTGATACCAATAAAAATATTATTTCCCTGTCGTTTCTTGGTTATCTAATTCAGTTATAGACATTTTCATATGTTCTACGATTCGAATATAACTGTTCAGCAGTTAAATTATATATCCTTGAGACATTATTTAGCATATCATACCATAGGAGTGCCTGCCGTCTTCAGCGACGAAGGAGAGAGAGGGTAAAAGGCTTTCCCTCGTCACTGAAGACGTCAGGCACTCCTGCCGAAACGTAGGAACTAATCTTGTAAGTGTCCTATTTGTTTGTGTCTTTCTCTTTCTAAGTATTTATGTTTGTGTTAAGTATATATATATATATATATACACATACATACATAAGGGATGTAACATCATGGAATAATGGTGAAATCTATTACACCCGAATTAATCAATGCATGCCCGAAGATCAGAAACAATATTCGAGTCGAATTCGAATATTCGAAAGTTGTGCACAAATTCCTTTCTACCATATGTATAGGGAAAAGAAGTAAAAAAATGACAATGTAGTGTTACAATATGTCCCCATGAAATGAGGAACTTGAGGAAAAAGATCCAATGTGTGATTCGTAAAATTGTTCTAGACCTTGCATTCTCCCTACGAAGCGTTTGGTAGCGCAGCCGTAAGTTATTCAAACGAGTAGATCTATGCCGAAGCTCCAGAACTGGAAGTGTCCCTCCGCTTGAAAACTACGAGCCACGAACGTGTCTTCAAAGCTTGGAAGGACATGAATAAAGTTGTCTCGAACCATTAAATTCTCTCTCCTCTCCACATCTCTATTTTAATTCGGGCTTTCTCTCACTCACGTACCTACTCTAAGTCTCCTCTCTCCCTTCAGTCCTCGGCCCTCCACCGTCCTTTCTTCTCCATCCCCCAGGACCTTATATCTCCCTCGCATTGCCCCTTTCTCCTCCTATCTTCTCCACCCTTCCCCCATATCCCCATCCTCTCGGTCTCTCACCATTATTCCCGCCACCATCCTTTCTGCTCAGCAACCCCCCCCCCCTCCTCCTAATCCATCTCAAACTGGAATCCATCCTTTCCAACCCGTCATTCCATCCAACCCTCCCTATTTCTTCTTTCATCCTGTATACTTCCTCCTCCCCTGCAGTCCTGTCTCCTCTCTCCCATGACACCCATTCGACCATGCGACGTTGCCAATTCATACCCGGGATTGGCGCCACATTCACTAATAAAAAAAAGGCGCTCGACTGTAAGTAAATGGCGGCAATCCGTCGTTAGGGGATATGCCCGAGTTGTCCGACGGTTAAAACCTCTATCCGCAAAACTCTTAAGGATGGCATTTTGGACCCATCTTGGTTTTACTTTCATGTTGCTTTTCCAAATAGAACTGAAGTTCAACATGAACCCACTGTCACTCAAGTCTATAATTGGTAAAGGATTACGTAACAAATTCACCAATGAACTCATAATCACGCATTAAATAGAAAGTCTTCGATTTCACTATTTTCTCTTCGGGAGGATGCAGGAGTATGCGTGTCCATGAAATTCGAGGAAACAGAATTGGTGCAGTCAGTTCTGTCTTTGATACACTGTGCATGTTCGTAAAATTATTTTGCAGCATTATCTTTTTCTATCAGATGCTTCGACGGATATGATCATTTATTCCCTCTTCATATCATAGAAAAAAACAATCCTAATCGATAAACAAGATAAGAACGCTTTAGTAGGGACTCGAACCCGTGATTTTCGGCTTTACGAGATCGTTACCGCCGGGCTAACCCTTCCGGTAATGATTTCATTCTCTCGTGTTTGAAAACAAGTATTGTACTTCGGACCAAATAAAGCGTAGCTAGTTGATATTTGAAGGGAAACAAGTGGGAGTAAAATGGAGCTGTTAGATGCGATGACTATTCCCCACACTTCAAGAACGGTAATACGGGTAAATGGTAAACTAACGCCTTTTTTATTTTTGCTGGCCAAGAGCATGATGGCAAATGGCAACACCGCTTCCTTCTCTCCAAATGCCTACTTTTTTTTATTCCGTATAACTCTCTCCTTGCGGCTCCAAATCTCCTTCTCCTGCCTCGCCTGCCTCCTCCACTTCTACTCACTCCTCACCCCCCCACCCTTTTCTATCAACAATGGTTTTCGAGATCCATAGTCTCAGAATTCTCCTAATCGGCACGAACTCCCCTTCCCCTTGGTTCCTCACCTCGATTATATATATCCCCCTCTCACTCTCCCTCTCTCTCTCCACCTTCGGCACTATACTTCCCCACCCAACCCCCCACCATCCCCTTTCGCCCACACCCCCGAATCTCGCGACGGCATCGTGTCGGATCCAAATGCGGTTTACTTCGTTTCATAGCGCCCTCCCGCCTTCCCTCCCTTTATCCAACTTCCCTTGATGTGCTCTTTTTTTTTAGAAAGGCGCTCTTGTTTTATTCAAAGGAGGAGCCACACTGCTCCTCGATCGATCTTGTAAAGCGTCGGGGATGATGATACAAGGATTATTTTTGATTGAGCATAGAATATGTTTATTGAAACCCGGATGGGAGTGGGAGTGGAGGGAAATAAGGATTTCGCCCAAGGGTTCCAAAGAAGAATATTCGCCGGATGATCCTTCACGCTCACTTATTGGCATGTTCTCGTTCTTTCGAATGAGCGTGTCCCCGTCAAAATTAACTATAGTAAAAAAACAAAGACATTGTGGGCGGCCACGTCAGAAAATCTCAAATCACCGTTGTCTCTCTTGACTTTTCTTTGGAATACATAAAAGAGTATTAATTTAAAATTATATTCAATTTAACAAAGTAATGAGATTTTCGAGATGTAAAAAGGCTATGCTAAATGTCATGCTAGAAGGGAATAAATTATAACAGGTAGAAAAGTTTACTTTTTTGGGAAGCATAATAGAGGAAAATGGACGTAGTGGCACGGATATTAGACGAAGAATTGCGTTAGAAAAAGAGGCCTTTACGGAAAGGAAATAGTTGATGAGTGGGATCCTAAATAAATATTTCAATAAAAGATAAGTGAAAACCCTAAAAACGAGCGTAGCATTATATGGATCCAAAACCTGGTCCATGAGGAAGGATGATCTGGAGGAGGAATTGGAGGCTTTCGGGATAAGTATGGGTTTGGCGATGGATAGAGAAGGTGGGTGAACAGAGAAAAAAACGAATGAAGAAGTTTTGAGAATGGTATAAGGGGAAGAGAGGCGTTTACTGCGAGAGATCCAAAGAAGACAGGAAAGGTGGATGAAAGGGGTACTCAGAGGCAATGAGCTGTTGAAGGTTGTAATGGAGGCTAGAATGTTAGGTAAGCGGGGTAGGGGTAGGAAGAGAGAATAGGGATATTGGTAATAATGAGAGGGGTTAGGAAGTATGTAGATTTGAAAAGGGATTAAACTTAGATGATACGCGGTCAACCTAAGCTAAAACTCATCAGGAACCTACCTTAACCGGTAGATTACCCTTGACCATCATTCAATTATCATTACCAAATTAAATCACTGAATGTAGTTCATCTATTCCTTAAATGCGATTCCAAAGGTGTGCATCGTCAATCAAAAAACTTCAATTATCAACTGAGGTACACATATAATTTCCCAAACCAGCTATTGACTCGGGCACGCTATGCCAATAAAAATACGTCAGAGTGTTTAATTTTACTTCTACTTCTAAGCAATACCCTGAAAATCGCCGCAAGGGAATGTGGCAGGGGGTGAGCCACCACCAAACATAATGAACACCATTTTAATGAACATACGTAGTTTTAATTTTTTTTTAAATAACATCATTAGCGGTGAAATGAGGACACTTAATTCCGCTGTGGTATCAGGGTCGTAAATTAGTTGGGGATCGCAACAGACAAGGCTATTTCCTGGAGTTAGGAGTTGGTTCATAATATTTCTCCGAGAAAATGTTCAAGACTCACTTCTTTTAATCAATTCCTTGGTATTCTTTAAAGGAAAATAGCTCCTAATTATCAAAATATATAATCATTTAATTAAAATCATAAAATCATTTAATTCCTTTGTTTAATAAGTTTATAATCGTACATTATTCCTTTTTATAAGCAATATTAGTTAAGAAGTTGACGCATTTTGAGTCATGAGAGCCGTATACCGTTCAACATGAATGCGACGAAGTAAAAAACTTGAACTTCCATATGGGAGTCAGTGTTATTGTAAACCCTGTATGTTACATGAAATATTCCATCAGTACCTCGTAATATCCATTTAAATGCAAATTTAATAGGTAACATTCTATTTTGTAACTCGGTTTTTATATATAAAACTACAGAATTGCTTTTAATTATTAACTGAATTTTCTATGGCTTACATCAGCCAACGATTTAAACTTTCTTTCGTATGGAATAATATTAGCCTTATATTTATCTTCATCACCACTTCATTTTGTGAAGACGACGCTGCAATAAGTGAGCTATAACTTGGGCCGAAACGGCTAACTTAACGAGAAAAACAAGAGAATTTGAACGAGTTTGATGCGTCTGCAGCTTATTAGAAGAGGGGCTCTATGTCTTAATAATAGCGAGCAATAATCAGCCTCCTCATGGCTATTGCGCCGTGCTGTCGACGCGGCCCGCGCTGGCTTCATTTCAGCCGTAATTAACCTTTTCCTTCCGCTTTAATACTACAGAAAAGTTTTGAATACAAATTAAAACCACAGTTTAAGCATGCACGGGGGAAAACGAAGTAGTAGTGTATGTTTTTTTCTCTCTCTCTCTTTTTTCTCGTCTTCCCGCGTCTTTCTTTTTTTTATGC
Organism: Rhinocypha anisoptera; assembly: GCA_011762765.2. NCBI lineage: Eukaryota > Metazoa > Arthropoda > Insecta > Odonata > Chlorocyphidae > Rhinocypha > Rhinocypha anisoptera. The sequence continues at coordinate 9,269 of WURS02295953.1, forward strand.
CCATAAAAGAAACACATTTTGCCATCCGAAAAGAGAGAGAGAGAGAGAGAGGAGGCGTGGGTGTTTGTTCCAGGAGACAAAAAAAAAGAGACGGCGTTATCCAGGACGAAAAAGAGTGTTCGGGGGGAGTAGGGATGAGGAAGCTGCGAAAGGCTCAAAAAGCCAATCGCGTCCAGGTTTGTCAGGAACTGCTTGATCGTTTCGAATAAGTTGAAATCTTCTTCTCAAGGATCATAACGGGTGATGAATTTAAAGATCCTTGTCCATCGTGACTGTTTCTTGACCATTAAACTCAAAAGGATTGTAACTTAAACTTTATAGGAAGAAGATTTTATACGATTCCCTAGATTATGGCAAATACGACGAAAGGGGCGAAGGACATCACAAAAGAAGGGTGCCCCAGGTCTGTTTCAACGAGTGAAAACACCGTTGGGATAAGAGTGTGTGGGTTGGGGGAGGAGATTAATTTGAAGGAAACCCAGACATGTTACTTCTAAATAAGGTACATTAAGTTTTATGAAGTCAGTCCATTTATTTTTTTAACAGAACTCGTATTTCCCTTTAATCTGTCCGATATGGCCACCGTCAGAATGAAAGTGGACTTCATCGGATCTCTTGCCTCCCAGGAAACAAAGGATGTCATGAGTGATTTCTCCAGGCGTTTTTAATCTCTGGTAGTAACCCCTGACCACCCCCAGCTTCCGTTCATCCGGGACCATCACAACTGTGAGGCCCTTCATCGCTCTGACGGAATCCCAGCCATTTGCTGACACGGCCCGCGAGACACGTTCAGACGACGACCTGAGGTCACTCACCTGAGACCGCAAGTCGTTCACATTAGCGTTGACCCCATGGTCGACTTCTCTAGTGGGACCCCACTCCGTGTTCAAGTCTCCCACCTCCCGCGCGATTGAAGTGACTCCTTCCTCAATCTTCCTGAGTACTGCGTCAATTTCAGTTACCTTTCTCAAGATGGATTCCGTGGACTCCATCGAAGGCGACTTCTCTTCCACCGACCTCCGTCCATTTCCGCGGCAAACCTCGGACCCTCGCTTCGCAGGGCACCACGAGTGCACAAGTCGCGCCATCCTGAGAATCTCCTTCCGGCAGGCGTCACGCGGGTGCTCGGTGGTCATCTTATTTGCCACCTGAAGCGCGTCTCGGCCGGCATCGTCCTGGACGGACGTGTCGGCCCCCTTCGCCAACGGGGCCTCCGTCCAACGACGCCTCCCGCAACGGACGGCCGAGTGGAACAGCTCTCCCCAATGCACGAGAATTTTCTCTCTACAGAAATTAACTGTGAAAACATTTGCCGCTGTTTCCATTTGAGAACACGACAAACCCTTTTTCACACGAATGAAAATTCTGACTTTACCCTTCGTCTATATCCTCCAATGCTCCTACTTTGCTAAAGAATACCCTAGTGGTGGAGTAGAGTCCTCTGCCTCCGGAACCGGACGTCCACGTCTCCCAATTGGTCCAGCATCCCCTCATTCGTTTCAGAGAGTGGACCGTTCATCACCACATAGCAGATCCGGTCTTCCGAATCCATCGAGGACTCGTTCGTACGCGCGGACATTCCCGTAATCGGTCGAGGGAAGACCGGTTCCCGTCCGATCTGCGTTCGTCTTGTTCCACGGAGGGCAGTTAGCTTACTCTGCTCTCCTGAGTATTGCCAGAATACAGCCCATCCAATCGGGTGTAGAGATGAAATGTGACCGCGTTGCTTTTTATCTGAAATAGGGGGAACTAATAAATATATAAAAAAACATCAGAATATAAAAACGTAGAGAAGAAGACTTTATAACGAATTGACAGTCACCAGACGGAATCGACTAAAACTCTTAAATAAAGCATTTGGAATGTATTCTCAGACGCAAAGAATAGTCAACCAATGAGTCAAACAATGATAATAAAATAAGATAAAGACGAAAATATTCGACTCTTTGAAAACGATTGGAAATACAATACACGATTTTAATATCCAGGTCTTCATTTAAAAGTTTTACGTGGATGACGGATTAAGAGTAATAATTTAACAGATATAAGAGAGGAAATGATAATGAAAATCTAAATTGTAATTTGCAATTAAACGAATTTACTCTTTTAAGAAATAAGAGATCCATATGTGAAAGAACTAGAAAGTAGAATCGTGTAGGCAAGGATGCTTTTAAATGAAACTTCCACGAAGAGGAAGTATTTTGGAATTCTGACACCGGTAGTAATGGCGCCCTTTGATTGGCTGAAATTAAGTCATTGGAGGATGAAATCAGTGTGAATAGAATACTTATATGGTCCCGTTTACGTCTTATGTGATGGTACTAGGGAAATTCAGTAGGACCGTAAAAGAGCGCTGGTACTTATCAATAATTAGGCCTCGTCTCGAATATGCGTCGAGTGTATAAGACCCTCTAATGTGACAAGAATGTTTTTTTGGATTTTGATCGAGTGCATCGTAGACCAGAGACATTTGTGAAAGGGTGTTACGACCAACGTGCCACTGTAACGAGCTTATAGAAGAAGTTGCGAACCACATTCTGAGAGTAAGTTGAAATATAAGCTAAATTAATTATGTAGATCTGAGAAAAATTCAATAGCGAAAAATTGGGGTTTAATATATTGATGACCACAAGCTCGTAAGATACTAGTTAGGCCAGAGTGTGTATATAGGTATATAATGTCGCTTGTTTAGTAAAATTTAATCGTTAATTGATTTTGTTCCAACATGGCACGAATTTAAATTCTTCATTGTAATTTTGCATGCAAGTAGTTTTTCTGCATGTATGTTATACAAAATATGTACGCATGTGTGAATATATGACTGGTGTCGGCTCTCTTAATTCCCTGCAAAACTCCTTTGGGCATCTGACAGGGTATTTTATCTATGTAAAATAATAATAATATATTTACTCTCAAATGCCACAAAAACATTCAAGTATGTATTGGAAAGAGTATATGGAGTGATCATTGGAGAAAATCAAAACTTACAGTCGGATCGTATTTAGAATTAATAAAGTTTCTCTACATTCCATCGTTTAGGGAGGAAGGACAGATGAGGAGGCAACAGAGATTGAATCCATGGCGACAAGACGTTCGCGTGGCAACAGGAGGCGAGATAAGGACATGAGGCAACTCGGATTCCCACGTCTTATCTCTCTCTCTCTATTGGGGTGACGGGAAAGCACCGATTGAAGGTTATCTCGGTTCGCCTGCCTCTACAGCGAAAATTGTTGATTCGATATCTCCTTTCACAAACTAAGAATTCACCCTCTCATTTAATCATGAAGCAGTTCCACGAAGTCACGCCGGAAACTATTTCCTATAAGAATTCACCCGTTAGAAATTAATCGGGTAGAAATTTTCCACATTTTTAAAATGAAAAATATTTTGGTAATAATTTTCGTTACATGCATTACTGAGGTCACAATTCTTGGAAATTGAAAAAAAAAAATAATTCTTTTGTAAGCAAACGTGACTATAATTGATTGCCTTCGAACTACGTAAACGAATTAACTTCCTAGGCTGGCGTCGTGCGACTCTCACTTGACAACATTTGACGTAAAAGTTAGCATTAATAAATGAATCTGAATCCGTAAGCTTCACTCTCGATTTCTTATTTGGTAACTGATGCGGAACCGATGGTTTTGACCTACATCACAAACTCCTTTCGGTTGTATTTCTGACTTCCACCAGATGTTGCATGCATTGGAGTTGTAGGTACTTGTCTCTAAACGTGGTTCAAAATTAAACCGATAAAAACTTTTGTCGTCTGTCTCCGCGTCATAAATATATTGATAATGTTCCAGGGTCGAACAAGTGACCGTGAGTTTGGATATCCAGGACTCTACCAATAGACATCACGCTACCATCCTCGCGACAAATATGTTTATAGATAATGTACTCGATTAATAGAATTTAATAGTTGTAACATATGAATTTTACTCAATAATGTAAAGAAGAAGGACATATTCTTAATAAATTCTTAGACATAAATGAAGTTATACTTTTATTGTTACTTATTTTAAACTCTTTTTAATATTTTTAAAAGCAATATTTATATCCAATCATAGCAAATCTTAGTCAACACTTGGAAAGAAAAATCATCGGGAGTAATATTCCCGAGAAGCCTTCATATTTTGAAAAGTAACGGTTCGGATGCTTTGCAAGCACACGGCTATTTTAATTATGTATTCCGTGAATGAATGGTAGAGTAGAAGGAGCTCGCAAAATCCAATTTTTAAAAGGGAGTGACGTTGTTTTACGAATGGGAACTCTGAATGAAAATATCACAAGATTTATTTCGTCGACAATCGAGAACTCACCTCAGCGACGGGAGAATGATTTCGAAGATGTCTCACGGCTGGGTTCCTCGACAAGATGTCCCACACTCGCAAGTCGTCGGAGAATTGGTCGAAAGTGGTGGTGAACTTTCACGAGGGCGCGTATCTTAAGAGGAAGACGCGGATGAGAGGTCCCTCACATCTGGGCACCTAGAGATGTTCTACGCACTCGTGATTCGTCGGAGAAGAGGACGAAGGATGTGATGCGAGGTTCTGAAGAAGGGGACGCGAAGGGGAGATACGTAGATGAGTTGATGTGCGCCAAGGCGATGCTGATCGCTGATTGGCCGAGGGGAGGCGACCAGCTGCGTGACGTGAGATATCACATCCCCCCTCCCCCACTTGGTCATCCTCTACCGGAGTGGTAGTTGTACATCTTAATTTTTTTAAAGATACAGCCCCGAACAAGAGCCATAAGGAAGTTTTCTGAATGCGTTATCTGTTTTATCTACATTTTTCATATAAATCGTCCACATTTATAATACAATTTTTTCTCCTCAATATTGATATTTTAAAAATTGACCAGTTTAATAAATTGAGATGCCCCTCACTATGTATCCAAACATGTCCGTTCCCCTTATACTCTCTCCCCTTCTCTCCCTCCAGAAGTAAAGAATGTGTCGAAAAATAAATGAGAGAGATTTTTTTGAGGAAAGAGAAGGAGAGGGGCGGAGAGAGAGAGAGAGAGTGAGGGTTACTTCGGTCGCTTGCTTTCGGGAAACTCTGAATGCAAAGTTTGACCTTAAATCCTTCATAGAAAGGGAACATTGTTTTACGAAACGGTTATGGAGTTGAAGTCAACGAAAGATTTTCCTGGAGCCAGGTTGGACTCATAAAATAATACAGTTCAGAATTTCCGACAGTCGGGTTTTCTGGTTACTAGAGGCGGCAGGATGATTCCACGGCGATAACACGAGCGCGTAGCAACAGGAGAAGAGATGAGGACAATGTGTAGCCACGGATTCACACGTCTTATCTCTCTCTCTCGGAGTTTGGCGTGATGCGACCGCTCCCATGGAATATTTCACCTCCGATCGCATGTTTCGTGATTGAAAGTGACCGATTCTGTCTCCTCTTGGATAAATATATGTAATATATTTTCCTCAGTTAGAATAAATTTATATTTAGCACTCTCTTTAAAATCAAGGGACTTATTTAAAAAAATTGTATTTCGAGACTATACCTTCTTTTAGAGCACACTAAATTTGAGGCAATTAATGTGTACAATCCATCAAAAATCTGCGTGTGTAATATATAATTTTTCCAAGCTAAAATAAGAATAAAATCATGCTAGCCTATATTGTTTAAAGGAAGTGATTTTAACTCGGATGGTAATATTTGTTGGAAACTTTGCTAAATCGCGGAAACATTACAATTTGTAAGTAAAATGTATTGAGGATATTATAATAACGCTAAAAAATATTGACTTACATAATGAATTTTTAGGAACAGAAATTTTTTACCAACAAATATATCCCATGAATGTGGCCGAAAGAACTTGAGAAATCACATTAGTAATCGCAGATGGATCCAAATGTATCGCACAGCGGGATTTTTCGAGTGGAACAACACTGCCATTTCTACTTCCATGTCTCGAAAGAATTTTCACGAATAAGGCACAGTCCCTTGAGTACGCATCTGAATCTGGAATTCGTACATCGATTGGAACGAAAGCGAATAAATACATGTTCATTCATAATTTATTACAAACGAGTAATTGGTAATATATATTTCCCTATAACGTTATTCAGTATTTATTTTATGGTTTTTGAAGAAGATATCGATCTAGTTGGAATTTTTTTTTTAGATCGCATGTAATAATAAATTACCTACCACATCTAAAATCTTAATTTTTCAAATGCTCTCTCTAACAAATTTCCGAATCTTAAACTGAACAATAACGATTAATTGGATAATCTGTTAGCTGTGAATAATGTTGAAATCTAGTACACGTTACTGGAGGGAAAGTATAAGAATATAATGTAACTTAGTTCTCCATTTCCAAAGTGTCAGCTACATAAATTTTTACACGTAAGGTTTATATCTAATAATTAAACAATTATATATATATTTACTAACGATACACAATATTCGTTTTTGAGATTACAGATATTTAATTGAAAAAACAAAGCCGCATAAACAATGCATTTATAAAGAGAAAAATGATATATCGTCAATAGAATCCCATTTTCGGAATATCCGTTCCAATCGCCACTCACATCACGTTCTAAAGCTCACCTTTATAACTAGTAAAATCACGGTTTTGAATAGGAAATGGGAAATAATTTAAAAGTCAGAAATAATAAAACAAAGTGAGATGGAATTTTCGTAACAATGATCATCTATCCGACGTACGAGACAACATCATCAGAGGAAATTCAACAGCTTAAAAATAGATAGCGACTTTTGGAACAGCGTTTTTGCTGAATAATTAAATACATCGTATCGCTTGACGATGCCCAATTGTCAGATAAAAATCTTGGGGCTTTTCGAAATATTTTTATTTTGAGGCATGTGAAATTCCTGTTTTCATACATATATATATATATACACATTCATACAGAAGTAACCGCCATTTGGAGAAATGCAGCATTCAAATTATAGTAAATTAGGAAAAGGGATAGGAACACATAAAAGGACGAACACACAATGAGGTTGAAAATATTTGATAGAAACCGACCAATTCATATGAGAAAAAAGTTTGGCCCTAAGCCGGGACTTGAACCCGGACTTTCCACTTGCTCCACTTGCCGGGCGGACGTGCTGACAATTACTCCACCAAGGACTCCCTCGTCACATATGAATTCGAAGGCATTATATTTTCAGCTTAGCCACCAACAGATGGCGTTGGGTAATGCAGAATTTTCGCCAAATGGCGGTTACTTCTGTATGAATGAGTATGTGGCCTAAACGGCTCAATTTCCTAATTCGGCTATGCGTGCCACGAAACGCACTGTACCTCTTTCAAAAATCGTATGTCTGTTAAGAATGTTCCTTTCCTTTCTTCCTGTGTTCGTCCCTTCTTCTAAAAAGTGGTGTGAATCTCTGCTACCCAACGCCATCTGAAACAGGCTGTCAAGGATGTGAATGGGAATACCTCCTCACAAAGGACTACTGTCCAATGCGGAGTCTCTCATAGCTCGGTTCTTTTTCCCTGTACGTCCTAGATCTTCCTAACTGTATTGTGAATTGTAAATCCATGTTATATGCTGACGATATTCAGATTTATTATCACTGTTCTTTGAATGAAATGAATGATGCAGTTTCTAAAGTAAATCAAGATGTTCAAGCCATCAATTCATGGGCTGTAGATAATAATTTTGTCCTTAACTCCAGCAAAACTAAAGCAATGTTACTTGGTACCTCAAAAATACTCAGATATGTTAACTTAAATGTTGTTCCTAAGATCATTTTAGGTGATACGGAAATATTACATGCAAACTCTGTTAAAAATCTTGGGGTGACATTGGTCCCCAATTTGTCTTGGCAAAACCATGTTCAAGCCATCTGCAATAATATTAATATTATCCTGTTTCAGCTAAAAACTCGTAAGAACCTTCTGTCCCCTAATACCAGTAAGCAACTTGTATCCTCGTTAATATTCCCCCATATTGATTACTGTTGCCTTTTTTATCATGACCTAACTGAAGATATTAATATAATGATTCAATGGCAATTAATGTGTCAGGTTCATTTATGGTTTAAATAAAGACGATCATTTTCCCCCTTATCTTGCTAGATTGGGATGACTTAAAGTTAAAACTAGGAGGGATCTTATGCATGCCTCGTTTTTGTATAAACTGTTCAGGAGTAAACGGCCTGAAAATATCATGCGGGAGAAAAGGAGGAGAACAACAGACATGTTGCGACTCGAATGTCACCAAATAAAATTAATCACACCGCTGCAATGAATCTCTAACTTTAATGAATCCTTTTCTGTTGTGGGGGCTAGGATTTGGAATAGTACCCCTGATTCTATTAAAAATATAAACTCTCTGATGACTTTCAAAAATAAATTGTTCAATAAAATGTTACAACGGGATATATTATAAATTTCACTGATCTGAAAGCATGTTTTTTTTATATTTTCTTTTTTTGCCCACATTACTTATTGCTTGTACTTTTTCTGTATTCGAGTTCTAAAAATATGTATACTTGTCGTACGTTCTTAGTGGACCAAGGTCCAAGAACAATAAACGTCGCTTTATTCTTTATGCGAGTAATCGACGTAGGAGGAGGAGGAGGCGGAGGCGTGGCCCACTTGAGATGCCCTTATGCGTGTGATGCGCGGCCGAAATTATAGGGGCACCATGGGCGGCGGCGGTGGTGGTGGTGATTGCGCGCGTGCAGTCGTGGTGCTCTCCTCACCTTGAGGTGCGTGGGGATCATGAAGCCCTCCGGTTTGTTCCGAAGTCTCCCCGGCCACAGGATGGCTCCCTCGTCCAACTTGAGGGCCATCTTGTCCGTGTCCTGGAAATGGCGGACGAAGCCAAATTAAATATTTGGAGCATTCATCATTGAAACGCACCAAATTTAATACACACACACACACACACACATATGTACATATAATTATATACATATACTTCAGGAAACTCAGACGAGCAACAAACAGGAACACACACACACACACACTTATACACATACACACACAGATAGAAACACTTAAAAGATTCACATTATAAGTAATATTTCGAGGCTCGTTTGCCCCTTAGTTGTCCCAGACCGACGAAAGGGCAAGCAAGCCCCGAAATATCACTTATTATGTGAGTCTTTGAAGTGTTTCTATCTATCTATATATAACTACTCTTTCACAAGATATACATAGAACACAAATAAAAGAATGGTGCAGCCCAAGTGCAAGGTCAAGACGAGGAACTACATTATAAATACAAGCAAGGAAATATACACATACTATACACTAACTATCCTGAATACTAACTCCGGACATTGGACTACATCTATTGTGATCTCTAATTGTGCGAGGA
>WURS02296063.1:0-18595 GCA_011762765.2 Rhinocypha anisoptera
CTCTCTCTCTCTCTCTCTCTCTCTCTCTCTCTCTCTCTCTCTCTCTCTCACTCACTCACTCACTCACTCTCTCTCTCTCTCTCAATCACTCACTCTCTTCTTTCTCATACTCTTTCTCATTCAATTCCAAGATATTGCTATTCTTCAAATGCCACTTTGAGTTATTTTTGGAACACCTGAAAGATATATATCAAATAACAAAATGCTTTAGTATAGGATATTAGCAATTCCAATATTCAATTTTATTATTATTATTATTATTCTATTTCTTTGTTTCTCTTTCGATCACTCACTCTCTCTCTCTCTCTCTCTCTCTCTCTCTCTCTCTCTCTCTTTCTTTTTCTCTCAGTCACTGGTTCTTTTTTTCAGAGTCAATCGGATTTGAGAAAGAGAGTGCCACTTAAGCTTTTATCTTTTCTTTCTCTCTTCCCCTAACTCCCTCCTCTCTCTCTCTCTCTCTCAGTCCCTCCCTCTCTCTCTCTCTCTCTCTTTCTTTCTCTCTCTCTCTCTCTCTCTCTCTCTCTCTCTCTCTCTCTCTGTTTCTGTATCATCAACATCCCAAAATGTCACCTTGACGTCATCAGCATCATAGTTTGGCCTTTCACTCACTCACTCATTCTCTCTCTCTTTTTCTCATCATCTTTTAATAAGTGATATATCTACACACTCTTTCGTTGGATACACACACACACACACAGAAAGAGAGAGAGAGAGAGAGTGTGTGTGTGTGTGTGTGTCACTCTCATTTTGGGTTGTTGTTGTCGTCGATTGCAAATAATGCTCACATTGAAACCAAACCTTTGAATTTTGGTTCTATTTTGGGGTTTGGGTATACAAAGTGGAGGATGAGTAAAAGAGTGAATGTGAAAGTATATGATTATGATAAAGAAAGAAAGAAAGAGAGAGAGAGCGAGAAAGAGAGTGAGTGAGTGAGAGAAAGAGAGAGAGAGAGAACGAGAAAGGGGGTAGGATTTCTCCCTGGATTCTCTCCCGGGTTTTCTCTATTTTTTGCTTTTCACTTATGAGTGCACATACACGCACTAGTACACTTTCTCTCACTCACTCTCACTCTCACTCTCTTCCTATCTCACACTCACTCACTCACTCACTCTCACTCTCTCTCCTTATCACTCTCCCTCCCTATCACTCTCTCTCCCTATCTCTCACTCTTTCTCTCTCACTCACTCACTCTTTCACTATAACTTTCGAACCACCTGGAATGAGTTGTTGTGTGTGTATTCGCCCGGACCCAAGTGCGTCACAAGCAAAAAAACACACTCATACTTAGAGTAGTGACAAGTCTCTCTCTCTCTCTCTCTTTCTCTCAGAAATTCTGAGTCAGAATTGGTCGAACAACTATTTTTACTTCTTCTTTGTACAAATACAGTTGTACCCCATTAGTGACAAGTTTCTCTCTCTCACTTACTCTCTCTCTCTCTCTCTCTCTTTCTCTCTCTCTCTCACTCACTCTTCTCTCTCTCTCTCTCTCAGAAATTCTGAGTCATAATCGCCCGAACAACCATTTTTACCATTTCTTTGTACAAATACAGTGATACCCCATTATCTCACAAAAATTATTAAAAAATCAGTTGTGCGCATGCGTTGCTTCTTATTTGCATATATATGTTCTTTGGTTTGCCCGTTCTTATAGGGTTTTATCATTACAGGAAATACTCGATTGGTTGACAACTCGCCTTTCTTGACATTTTTATATAAAGAGGCTAAAACGAACAGTATTTTATAATTTAATTAGTGTATGTGCATGTGTTCGAAGTGCTTTTCTAGACTCGCATTGGTTTACAAGCTTTTCTCCCAAACACTTACACTGTTAGGTACTCACGTGATTGTTCGAAAGTTTGCACTGCCAAAGTAGTGGCTATTTCAATCAATCAGTTGTTAACTCAAGACTGACTGTATGCCATATCCTTAAAATCTACTCTCTAAATTGAGATTAAATTTTGAGAAAAAAAGTCCAAAAACCCTTGTCAAAAGAGGTCGCTTAGCGTATGAGACTCGAGAAAAATATATTACCGAATTTATGGCTTTAAAAGTTTACAGTGGTGCTTCAAGTTTTACTCACGTCACTTTTCACCAAGTCATTGAAAGCAATGTAGCTTTCGCAATGCATAAATCGAACACTGTCTATTTCTCTCTTTGGTTCACTTTTTTTTCTATGTAAATTCGAAGAGTAAAACTTGAGGCAACACTGTAGTTGATACCAATACTGTGGGATTTTGAATATAAAAAATTATTACACACTATAATTGTTGCACAATGAAATGTCTCTTTAACCTCCCAATGAAGAGATGAAAAGAATTGGTATCAGTGAAAATCAGTACTTACATCTCATCGACCGACATCTTGAGAAGTCCAACGGCAAGTGCGTGTTGCTTGCCTTCTGCCACCACGGTGACCACCGAGTTGGCATCCAGTCCCGCAGTCATGATAGCTCCCTTGGAAGTGAGTCCCGGGCACATTATGTTCGCACCCGACAGCACAAATGTGATGGCACCCTTGTCCACTTGCATCAGGGGACATATGAACGGGTCTAGATACAGCATTACACATTACGACAAACATTTACAATTCAACCTGCAACCATTTTCCAAAATATCATACCTAACAAATTAACTGTTTAACTCGATACCTCAAATCCATTTCCCTCAATACCTTATCAATCTATATCTTTTTTAATATCCTAATCTATCGTCTTCCCAAAATCAATTTTAGTTTTTAAATAAATAATTAATAATTAATTTATAAAATATTAAAAATTGAACTAGCTTTTTAGAGTATTTTTCAATGAAAACTTCTTTTGTCAACAAATTGACAAAATAACTTTCAAGACTATTACAAACTTGAAAATCGCTCAAAAATTCAAATTTTAAACTCACTTTATCGAGCTTAGAAAAACAAAAATCAACAGTTTTTTAAAAATTAAATCTGTACAAACATACATTTGTGAAGCAGTTTTAAAGTGGGGTAGTATGGTCCATCACGGTGCCGGAAAAACAGATATTCACCGTTGGAATTGATGATTACCTCAACATGATCATGGCTGTAAAGAGATGAGTTTCCAATTATAGCAAAATTACATGTACAATGTACAAAATTCAATGATCACCCTTACCATTTTACAATTCTCAAGTTGTCCTTCTTGGGAGCAATCTCATCCATGTACTTCTCCAAGTTAGGAAATTGTTCCACTAGTTTATTTTTAATACCTTTCTGCACCGAAGACTTCAATTGTGTCACACCGGAGACGCTGGAATCTTCAAATCTATAAATTGTTCACATTAGAAAATAATTATAACAATTATTAAGAGTAATATTTGATGTCATCATGAAATATACTTTTTGAACATGACGATGAATTGATGGATGATGAAAGGGACTAATGCATAAAATTCAAAACACAAGTAATGAGAAAGAGAGGGAGAGAGAGAGAGGGAGAAAGAAAATTGTTCATGCGGCAGACAACATCACACGACAACTTCCCGGGAAAAGTTTTCAATTCCTGAAAAAACTTTCGGAATTTAATATTTCTTTTTTTCAACTAATTATTTATTGGTTTTATCATATTTTATGAGTTTGATATTAGAGTATATTTGCTAAATATTAACTTCATTTTTTTAATTTTTATAAAATAATTTATGATAGTAAGTTCATTTATTAATATTTTATCAAATTAAGTAAACTAGCCAATTGCTCATTTTTTACTTAGCGAGTGTATTTTTGTGTAATATGTTGTTCAGAAAATTTTAAAAACTATTTATACAGTATAATAAATCCTCTTGTGCTAAATAAAACAGTAAGTGGTTTTGTCTAGTTTAGAAGCTTAGCTTTCTGTCTTCCATATATTTTCGACAATAAAGCACATTTTCTTTGTGGGAAAAATATATATAACAATTCTAAAATTCTAATTTTAAATTTAAACACTTAATAAAATAATTTGAATAAGCACTAAAACTGAGGAGTCTATAAAACAAAAATTTGTGGAAGGCATATAGCAGTGCCGGAAGCTGTTAGCGTGACGTCACTCACATGATGACTACTATATGTCTCGCGCCAAGTGTGTGTTTCAAGGCTAGCGTGACAAATGTGTTGTGCTCAAGCATCTAGTTGGCAAGTGGATTCCACTTGCGTTCCATCACATGTAGTGGCCCAAGTGTTTGTCAACCATGGAACATCGCGAAGCAAGCTCCAATTGGGTGTGTCCCAATGATCGCGAACTAATGCTTCGTGCCAAGTAAGTCACCCTCTAACTTTGCCAATCAATGCATGATTTTTATTATTAGATTAGAAACTGGTTGGTCTGTTAAAACTGGCCAATTTCAAAGCTTGACAGCCAAGCCAGAGAGAATCAATGAACAAGAGAGAAAAATGATCCTTCAAGTTATTTCGCGTGCTCAGCAAAGTGAGAAACTTGAAAAAAAGAGAGTTAGGTTTGTGAATCTTTTATAAACTATTTAGCATTTAAAATAATTAAATTGAATATGCAATCTACCAGTAAGATGATTGACAAACTGGATAACATGAAGCGAAATGCTCGGGGTGACGGAGAGTGCACTTGCATACTTTGCAACGAGTCCTTTGGATTGTTTTCTTTTCATGCTCATCAGTGCCAAGGCTGTTCTAAGGTATTTGTAACTAATTGTATTGAATTATTTTTTCAACTTGCTTTTTTCTACCACATAGCTCGTGTGCAGCAAGTGTGGCGTCGATACAGTAAAAGAAAAAGAGACTATTTGGTTTTGTAAAATTTGCTCCGAAACTAGAGAAGTATGTAGTTACTATTATGCAATTAACGAAAAGATTTTGAACTTAATTAATATATTTTAATAATAATAGATTATGAAAAAGTCTGGTTCGTGGTTTTACAACACAGACCTCCTAACAAGCCTAAAATCGTCAAAAATAACAAATTGTGAAACAACAAATTCTAAAAAATATGAAACCAGTTAAAATTTAACTTAAATCATTATCATGCAATCAGTAATTATATCATATTGTAAAGTGTTAAATTAAAAATTGTAAATAAAATATGCCAATTTGTTTTTGTGTTTTATAAAACTAATTCTTTACTGAAAATAATTGTCTAGTAAATTGAAAACATATATGTGTTGTCTTGTCAAAAATGAACATTAATGTGGTATTTGAAAGATTGATATACATATAGATTGTATCACCCAACCAAAACAGACAAATGAGTTCAAAAGAGAGCTGAATTTTAATCCGAATGTAATTAATTTTTTTTCAAATTAAAAATTTGCCTTTGTAACATGTTTGTTTGAGTTAAAATGTAGCTCAATCGTTCTCTGTGTAATGTGAAATATAAAGTTGGGAAATGTTTAGGAAGTTGTGCGCGGAGAAAGTTGCTCAAAAGTTGGTGGAGTCCTTTGCAATGACTTCTGTGTGTGTGGAGTGGCACCAAGCAACACATCGTGAGAAGCACAACCACGGTCTGACCTCATCAACCCTAACTTTTGGTTCTCCTTCTAACCATGGCCAAGCGAATTAGCAAGTCCTCCATTGACTGGGCCAAGTTTGCCAACATCGTGCCCAAGGCAGAAGTGAAGAATTTCACTGCATTCAAGGCTCGCTCCGATGCTTACTTGACTAGGTTTGACTTGTCGCATATTTAATCTTGTTATTTACATTTTATGGTTTTTAACTGGTCTTTGTAGAGTTTTGTCTTACCCGGAAAACCCACCACAAATCAATTTCAATGATTATCGCAACAAAGTGGCCAGCAAGGATTTGGTGCAACAACTGGAACAAGCTTACAAGTCGTTGAAGATTCCATACCCAAAGGACACACTGAGCCATGAAGTTGATCAGCAAGAAGCTGACTACAAAAAACAGTGCGATGCCTATGTGAGTGTGGCTAATGCCAAGATTGCTGAAGCTGAAAAATTGGTATGTGAATTGAAAAAGGTTTCTAAGTATTGAGACACTCAAGTGTCTTTGTTTTTGTTCTCTAGCGCGGAAAATTTGAGGTAATGATTCCCTACAAGGACATGACCCTGGAAGAGTTTGCTCTGACCTTCCCCGACTGGGTTCCATCCTACGAAAATCCTTCAATCTGGCCGTCATACGAGCTCACACCTGGTCTGTCCAAGGAGGAACGCGAAAAACTTGCCGCTCCCGATGGCAAGCCTTACTCTACTGTTTAGGTTTTCTTTTTTTAAAATAATCTGTTCACATCTTGAAAAATTTTCAGTGATTATTACTAGATAATAAAGCAATGATCAATTATTAAAGGTTGACAATTTTTTTTTGTAAAATCGAACAACTATAGAATATATATAGGGAATATATAAAAATTTTGGCCAGTATAATAATGCGAATGGTCAGTAAACTTAAACCTAAAATGGTAGTATTTTTTGTCATTTATTTAAAATAATAATAATGATCACTTACTTTAAATACTAATCAAATTATGCTCAATTTTTGCCTGTTTACTGATTATATGTATATATAAGTTGCCGATTATTCACTATTAAAATTGATATTTTGACAAAAAGTATACTGACCAGATAATTGAAATCCGAATATGTATATTTTTATAAAACTTTATATTAATTAATACAAAATTAGAATTAATAAATTAATAGTTTTAAATAAATAAT
The DNA here is from genome assembly GCA_011762765.2 of Rhinocypha anisoptera. Taxonomy (NCBI): domain Eukaryota; kingdom Metazoa; phylum Arthropoda; class Insecta; order Odonata; family Chlorocyphidae; genus Rhinocypha; species Rhinocypha anisoptera. Next base: position 6,633 of record WURS02296063.1, read on the forward strand.
TTATATTTTTGATAATTTGTTACAATTTTGCACAAATTGACAAATTCATTTAGTGAGAATTCGAATATAAAGAAATTTTGTTGAAGGTTTAGATTCAACTGGTCTAGTTACTAATTCTTTAAAAATTGATGAGTAGATAGGAAGACTAGCAAAGTTCTTAACTTCTAATAAACTTCTATCTATCTAACATAACCTGACAGACAAGAGAGATACAGAAATATTTTGAGAAGTTCGATTTTTTCTTACTCAAAAATAATGCGAAGAAAATATATTTTAATTGAATTTACATGTGAGGTTTAATTAAAAATCGAGATCCTTTAAAAATAACCAAAAAATAGAGATGTTTATTCGTGTTTTTATCTTTACTGGCAATTATTGTAAACTAAGAACTAAGAAAACCAGAGTGTTACTAATATTAGTTATTAATAAAATGTAACAAAATTGAGTGAAACGATATATCGATAGTATTGAAGCGGTACGGTGGCAACGTTACCAAACGTCAACAACACATGGGATGGCTGAGGGCAGTGGTGTGTTTGGTATAGCACTCACTAGAATCCAATCATAAACTTCTAGAATGTCGAGTTCCAACTTGGCGAGTTCACTGCTCCTCAGTCAAGCATGTGAGAGTGGCAAAACGTTTGCCGAGTTGTTCTACAAGAAGTTGGACAAGAATCGACACACAATGGGCCAGTTGTTTCACGACTCGGCTATCTTGGTGTGGAACGGCAACCAGGTGGAGGGCAAGGGAAACATTCTCGAGTTCTACGGCAATCTGCCCACAATCGACACACAACTCTTCAGCATCGATGCCCAACCACTGCACGCGGCCACCAGTGAAAAGGGCATTCTGGTCACGTGCAACGGCAAAATGAGCTTGGACAGCAAAACCAAATGTTTCACCGAGTCTTTCATGCTAGCCGCGGAGAATAGCGTTTGGAAAATTGTAACTGATACCTATCGAAATTATTAACTTTTTGGAACCTTACTTTAATTTTATTATTTCGTCATCATTTAATCTTCATCAATCATGAGTGTATCATTAATTATAATATAAAATTATTATCGATTCGAATGTAAATAAATGCTATTTTTTATTTAGAACAAAAATGAGCTCGTGAGTATTGCACATTGGTCAGAAATGAAGTTAAGAAAAGTATTTGCACAAAGTAGAAATCACAATAAGCACACTGAAGTTAGTTGTGAGAATGAAAGCCTAACTTGGAATGAGCTATGTTACGACGCCGTCTCATAATTTGCCAGTAAACTTCTTTAAGGCTACTTTTGACTAGGCCATTTTGAATGTATCTCAGGTAGCAAAATAAATCACAGATAGCGATGATTCGGTTTCGACACAAATGTGAAATGGCGTACCACCGTTCATCGTCCACTTTCATCCGGTAGCGACAGATGCGAGGCGCCTCGAGTAAAGCACACTTCTTTGGGAATGGTAGTTTGTCTCCGTTCATATTTTCAACCGTCAACGAGTTGTTCTCAATCGACCGCACCACATGGGCTGTCAAGTTTTTGTTTTTAAAATTCAACACCGGATAAATCTCCTCGTCGTAGATGCGTTTCATAAAACTTGAATTCATTGCCTCCAGTGAAGGCGACTTCTTCCACTCAGTGAACTCTTCAAAAAAGATAGGATCAATCTCGCCAATGGAGCAATCGTCGATTTGTTTTGGCTCTTCTAATATCGCCTCTTTGGTCTGTCCTTTGGCATCGCCAAGTTCGTAGTTACTAGGAGACTTCACAGGAAATACAGATTTTTGCGATTTCTCCCCGTTAGGTTTGCCCTTCTTGGGAGAAGTGAGTTGTGGGTGCAAGTGGGCATTTGGTTTGGAAGGTGTAGAAGTGATCACCAATAGCTTCAATGCCTGTACCTCAGCAGTCAACATATCGATCTTCAGATTAGCTTCGTACAACTCTTTCTCCGACCTGTCACGCAAAACATTGGCCTTGTAAACCATCTTGTTAGCCTCTTCAAATAGACTTGCAGTGAGATCTTCAAGCTCACTTTCAACTTGTGACCTGATGCGACACATTTTGTCCACAATCTCGTTTTTTATCCTCAACTCTTCTTTTACTCTTCTCAATTCTTTTTCCATACGCAAGAACTCCAAGTCTTTTAGATGAGTATGCGTGCAACTTACACCTTGGCTTGGTTCACTTGTGGTCGACTTTGCATCGTCACTGCCGGTATAAGTAAGAATGTGGTCGTTGTTTAACACGAGACCCGTTTCTATTTCTAGTTGCTCAAACTTGTCTGTCATTTGTTTTTTGGTTTGCTCAATCAGCTGTTCATAGAAGGAAGCAGTGGTACAGTCGAGGGTGTTAGTTGGGTTGGCATCGATCTGTGGCGAGGAGTTGTGCCCATTGAGACTCGACTGGTGTGCTTGTGTATCGGTACAGTTAGAATCGGGAGGTAGCCTTGTTGGAGTATTGCTTGGCGAGGAGTAGATCGAAGACGAAGAGGACTTTCTCGACGACTCCGAGCACTCCAAGTCCACACCTTCTTCCTTCTCCTCACTCATCTTTAATCGTTCAGCTCAAGTAGGCTTATGAGATTGAGGCAAATCAAGTTCAATGCAAGCTACCTTTTATTTTTAAAAAGGCGTTTTGATCTGATTAACTTTAGAGTATATGTTGCAACAATTATTATTGCCAAGGAGACTGGCACAGAAAGCAGTGATCCACTAGATATATTGTGACTTTGGATAAGCACCAGTTTGTTGAGCAAAAGTGTGGCAAAAGGCCAAGCAGGGATTGCACTTGGAGAGTGCCGTTGCGTGTGAAGACACTCATCAGGACGAATGTGCCAAGTGGCTGTGAGAGGCGCCACGGGAGTGGGTCGCGTCCAGCCGTCAAGGATCACAACACTACTCTCCTCACCAATCCTATTCCATTGCGCCCCCCTCCTCCTCTACTGCAGTGCACTCTGGATGGCCACCCTGCACATCGCACTTGCACTGCCAGATAGCGCCACCAGCGACGAACGAACCGGTCTTTGTGAAAAAAAAAACTTGGAGTGAATTTTTGAAAAAAAACTTTTGGTGGAGATTGACTGAGAAGAAAGTAAGGAAGAGAGAGGAAAAAAGCAGATTCAAAGATGGCTCTTTTCCGGTCTTAAGATAAGTCCTATCATAGAAATTGAGAATCGAAAAAGATAGTTTGGAAACAAAAAGTAGCCCCGAAAGAGGATACCAGTATGTGGAGAAGAAGGAGACAAAGATGATATGTTGGAACTGTGAAGAGCCCAAGCTGAGTTATTCCTGTTTTTGTGATTCCCTTGTTTTCGGTGGTGCTTGTGGAGCGAGTGGTGTTAATTGGATTATTATTATTAGACTTTACCTCACTTGAGTTGGATTTTGATGGACAAAAGACAACAAATATTCTATAGTTTCTGTATAACTATAGTTATTAAGGATGCATATTTGAAAATTACACAAATTAGAAGTTTTACTTTGGAAACTAGAAACAAACTATAGTATAAGTTTGTGCGTTTTGTTCTAATTAATTAAGATTTTGCCATAATTCGGTTTGCGAGTACGGATTTTTGTCGGTTGAAGTTATAGTGCAACATTGCACTTTTGCAGCACCGAGTCCGGCTAGTGTGCTACGCGCCGACGGTAGCAGAGAGAAAAGTAGAGAGAAGACCACTTCTGCACAAGCCAACTGGTGCCAGGGTAACCAACTCACCACGAATTTACGCTTGCAACCCAAACAGGATATGACTTCTACCATTAACCGCTCAACCCTATCGAACTACTTCACCGAGCGGATTGCATCCATATACTAAAGGCACTTCTCACATATGGCACGCTCATTTACTTCAGTTGTTCTTAACTTTGTACCTCATTCCGGCAATTTATCGTCTTTTAACTTAGATTGAAACACAAGAATTCGACATGTACTATTTCATTGCTTTTCAAAATATTGATTGTTTAAAAATTATTGTGCAACAATCGGTATACAATGATTGTGTTGCATGATGACTTGAAATAATAATAATAACCATAAGACATTAGTGGTTAAATGGTTGTGCAGTTAGGATTGCTCGAAATAGCGAAATACACCTACACATGGTCGATGATAAGGTGGATGACATTGTGTGCGAGTTAATTGTAAGTTTGGAAAGCACCTGCGAAACCGATTGGAGAGAGAGAGAGAGGGGAGGTCAATGTGCGCGAATAAACCTACGCGCCAAGCACGTGTGTAGAGGAGAGAAGTGATCACTTTGTGATGCGCCATGACTCCGGAGTGCCAGTCAACGATGCTGATTTGAAAGTGAGCGGGCCAGTTGTGATTGGCTGTAGTGAAGTAGTGAAGCTTGCTTCCCACCAAAGTAAGCTTCGTAGAAAGATAGAAAGAGGTATAACCTATTTGTTGTTGCCTAATATATTGACGTTAGATATGCCACGCCTTTTCTAATTTATTTCAAGCTTTAATTGAAGGAAATGCAGACTGAGTCTGATGTGGCGAGTTGCTCGCAATAGACGAACTTGCATTTTTCACGTTTTGAATTTGGATTTGTTCCCTATTTTATTTATTTGTGTTTATTATGGGAAATTGTGAGAGAGAAAAACTGAAAACTGGGAGAGGGAGAGCTGTAATACCATACACTACACTAGACCCAATTATGTGCTCCGAAGTTTGCTTGTTGGTTATAGTTGGGCTCTCAATGTATTACATGTAATATTTCGCGACGGACATACTTACACTGGCTAAGTAAAATATAAACTAATAAAAACAATTTTATTTAATTGATTTTTCTTGACATTTTGTGATATTGCGCAAGAAAAAGATAACGAAAAGAGAAAAATGTATTGCCGATTTGGCTTACAACTACTTATAAAAATAAAGATCATAAATTGACAATAAAAAATGGTAACTTTTGTATATTACCTTGGCTTTTGTTTTAGACTTTCAAGTGAAAATTTATAATTTCTCTTTTCTTTGCAAAGTTAAAACACTTTCATTTCAAAGCGAGTATAATCATGGAAATTAGTGCAAAAGTGGTGTGGTTTATCGGGCACTGGTTTCGTCGCGTTGATGTGAAACGACAAAGCCAAGGGTAAGGATCGAGATCAGATGGAAAGAGATGCAACTGATTGGTTGTAAACTACTACACTTATGTTAGATAAGCCACACTCCTTGTTGGTTAATGACAATGCCTAAGCCACAGCATTTAAACTGGCGCAAGCCAATGAGTCACAGGAGAGCGTGTGCGCGTGCGCAGTTTGGAGGGTTGTGTGATCGTGCGCCAGTGAGAACCTGTTGGAAGTGTCAGTGGCAGTTGAACTGACGGCGGGATCGCTCGCAAGTTCGTCCCTTGCGTTTGACCGTTACCACTTGGTGTGCTTTCACACACGCCACTCCACTCGCTCTCCCACCGACATTGTTCTTTCTCATCGCTCTCTCTCCCTTGCCGACAGCGAGAGTATTCACCATCCTCCTAATCCATGGTGTGTCATCCATGATTGACTTTGATTTCAACCATTTCGCTTTCCCTTGACTTCGATTTCAAATTCGATATTTTGATTAACCCACAACACTGATTTGTCGTTCACCCCAAAATGGACAAGAACAAAGACAAAGTTGATCTTCCTGATATTATTATCAATCCAGAGACAAAGAAGAAATACAGAAAAGGCAAATTTCTTGGACGAGTAAGTACTCTTTAGTATTATTGTGTTTTAATATTATTAAAAAAATTTATTTTTATTTACACTAAAAGGGTGGATTTGCAAAATGCTATGAGTACACGGATATGTCATCAAACAAAACTTATGCTTGTAAAGTAATTTCCAAGTCTCAATTGGTGAAAGACAAACACAAAACCAAGGTATTAAATGTTTGAAGTTTTTAGATTTATTAATAAAATACTATTTCAGATGAGTTTAGAGATTTCAATTCATCGTAGTGTAGACCATAAGCACATTGTCAAGTTTTATTGTTTCTTTGAAGATGAGCATTTTATTTACATTCTCCTGGAACTATGTGGTAAAAGATCTTTGATGGAGATGCAGAAGCGCCGCAAGCGAATTAGTGAACCAGAGCTGAGATACTACGTTCGCCAAATTGTTTTAGCTTGTGTCTATCTACATGAGACTAAAAAGATAGTTCACAGAGATTTGAAACTCGGAAATTTGTTCTTGAATGACGATATGCAAGTCAAAGTTGGTGATTTTGGCTTGGCATCGAGGCTAACTCAAGGTGAAAGAAAGAAGACATTGTGTGGCACTCCAAACTATATTGCACCGGAAGTACTACTTGAAGCTGGTCATGGGTTCGAAGTCGATATTTGGTCTCTTGGGTGTATTGTCTATACATTGAGTGTTGGTAAACCACCATTTGAAACAGATGAGTTAAAGAATACCTATCGAAAAATTAAGAAAAATGACTATACTATTCCTCATGAGATAAACGCTACATTGGCCAATTTTATTACTAAAATGCTTCAAGCTGATCCTCACAAGCGGCCAACTATGCAGCAAATATTACACGATCCATACTTGACAAGCAATTACATTCCGTCTTGTTTGCCAACTTCATGTCTCAGTATGGCACCACGTATTAACGAGACACGACTTTCTATTTTGTGCCATGATGTCCCACGGCGTCCCTTTACCGAAGTTGCCAATGTTCAAAATGAAGTTCCACGTGAAACACTAGCTCCTATTCCCGAAAAAGGACCATCTGACTTTTATCTTTCTGATTTGCGTGATCAACTAGAGAAACTATTGAGTTCGGAAAAGCTGAAAAACCGAGTTCATTACTCGGATGATAATGCCGAACATCCAGCATCAATGCCATTCTTTTGGGTCAGTAAATGGGTTGATTACACTGATAAGTATGGCATTGGCTACCAACTGTGTGACAACAGCATTGGTGTTCTTTTCAATGACACCACTAAACTTATTTTGATGCCGGACGAGATTAACTTTCACTATGTGGAACGAAATGGCGATGAACAATATTACAAGTTCCACCACGCTCCGGATCATTTGCGCAAGAAGACAACTCTTTTCCGATACTTTCGCAGTTACATGAACAGTCACTTGCAGAAAATGGGCGAACAGCAAAAGCAGCAGATTGGCGAGAAGGAAGAGATGGTCCGAGTGCCATACATCAATGTTTGGCTGCGAACTGGTAGTGCCATTGTGTTTCATCTCACCAACGGAACTGTTCAGGTTTGACACATTTTAATCCAAAATCCGCTTTCTTTACTAAACATTGTCTTCATTATCTATAGATCAATTTTTTCAAAGATCACGTTAAGCTGATTCTTTGTCCTCACATGGGCGCAGTGACTCATGTTAGTGAGAATGGCACTTTTAAAGCGTACAAATTTTCACTTCTCGAGGAATTCGGCATGAATCCTGAGCTGAATCATCGTCTGAAATATGCAAACGAAGTGATCGGCCATCTGCTTCGGCGATGCATCAAGTCATAAACATTTATTTCAATGTATTTTATTCACATTTCTATAAGATAAAATATATTTTTTTCACAATTTTTCCAATATATATAATTTCTTATTCTGTAAAGTATCAATTTAAAAAAATGAGGCACAAATTATACACTTTTCCAATAAGAGAAATAATTTACTATAATATATAATAAAATAAAAACATTAGAATTGAAATATTTGGTACAGCGTGTGTGTGTAGAAATGAACTGCTGTCTCGGGGTTCCAGTGGATGCCATTCTAAGCCGGAAGCCTTAGCTTGCGACCATTGAGCACTAGGAGACAACACTTGAGACATTTTAAATAGACCTTGGCATAGACTTACCTCGAGTAATGTACAGGTAGAAAAAGTCACAATAGAGCACGGTTTGGACAATGCCAGCCACCACAGCAATCAGATCAACAAAGTTCTCAAAGTAGTATCGCCAGATCCAATTCAACAAATACAAAGCACGATATGAGCCAAGTGCAAACAGATAATGAGATGTGATGGTTTCAGCTTCTCCAGTTTTGGATACTAAAAACAATTGAGGCAAAATTGCTACTGCTTCTAGGTAGATGGAGAAAGTCCACATTACCTAAAAACACACGTTATTTACAAATTGAAACACAAAACAAAACTCAACTTACTTCCAAAACAGTAAATTCATGACGAATCAACAATGCAAGAATAATTGACGGAGCAATCAAATACTCGATCCGAAATGTATCGTGGCTTCGATCATATGTTGCTTTGAATTTGCTATAAATAAGAAATACAGTGGCGATTGAGGAACCAATAAAGACAACCTAAAAAGATGATAACACATCAATACAAAAGCAAAACAATTAACCAATAATTACCTTCATACTAGTGTTATAGATGGAGACGAAATTAGTAAACAAGTCTAGATAACGTGCTAAGTAAACTATAGCAAACAGTATTTGACTCTTGCCCGAGATGCCTGCATTGAAACCGGTCATTTAGATAGCACAGTCAATGATCGTATCACACATACCGGAACAAGAGCGTGTCTTCCATATTTTCCACAGAAGAACGATGATTGCCGCCAAGTGGGATAAATCTCCGGTTAAGCGGAAGATATTCATTATGTGGTGTTATGCTAATGAGTCTCCTCAAAGCCAGTGGTGGTCGCTGTTTGGGTGGCAAGCCAAAAGTGGAGAGAGTGTATTGGTGAGATGCAGAACCCGCGGTTGAAGGTAGCCTTCTGGCACCGAACCCGAATTGTTGAGGCGGTAAGCTGCCGATTACGACCAAATGGTTGACTGACACTGGCAGAATGACGTGTAGGTTATGTGCCGCACTGCACACACTTGCAGCCACACTATTAGCCTTCTCCCTTTGGGGCACCCATCGGGGTGGAAATGGAAACCACCTCTTTCTCTCTCTCTCATTCATATCTCCTGCCCATTCTCTTCGAACCGGCAGGTCTTGTTTCCAGTCAACCCTAAGCCAACTTCTTAAGGTGAAATTCTTTTTTATTAGCTTTGCTTGTCTCATCAATTCATCTCATTGAAAGTTTATTATTATTTTTATTTAAATTTTTAGTCTTGAATTAATTTAAGATTAATCTCAGATTAATAATGTTTAAACTTCTCTCACAAATTAAGTTATACATAGTCAACTTATTCTCTTCAGTTCTGTATTAAAGCTTTAAAAAATCCAAATTAGCATAATTTTTTTAACGTTTCATAATTGTAAGTTTATAAGCTTGTTTATAAACCATCCAATTTGTGGGTGTCTGAACACACAAAAACAAATGCAATTTACTTATTTATTTAATTATATATGTACATCACATTTAACAAGCGAATCCAAAAATCATCCAAAATCAAGCATTGCTATGAATTTGAATCAGAGTAGTTGTCTGATTATGAGTAGAGAATGTCTTGCCTTTGGGCTTGTTTCCAATACTTGACTCCCATTTTCGCTTAAACAAGGTGTACAAGCGCATCGTGGCTTGAGCATCGGTAACCGAGTCATGTTCTCCATGTTGAATCTGCACCCCAAGATACACCTCAGTCAATTTTCGCAATGACGGTGTTCGCTTATTGAAGAATTTCCTAAAATAAACACTTGTGTCTCGAATCATGTTTTTCGGATGTGACAAAAACAAAACCTTCAGGTCATATTTGATAGAGTGACCAACGAGAATTCTATCTTTGACAATCTCATAGACCTCCTTTTGTACAGTTTTGAAGTCCTCACCGTTCTTTATGTTTTCTGGTCGAATTCCGGAGACATCAGTTCGGTAGTCAGTAACTTCATCGATTGGCTTGACGAATTTATCATAGATGCAGTGACCATAAAGATTGACGATCGAAACTCTAGCTAGAATGGAATGAGACCCATCGGGGCCAGTTCCTACCATCTCGCAGTCCATGGCAATACATCGAGTCATTCCCTTGAAAGAGCTCTCCTTGCACAACTTGTTGTCAGAATTTGAGGAAAGCTGTGAAGATTTGATCAAACATGGATCGACATCATCAAACCAAATCTCATTTTTCGGTTCAACCTTCGGTGTAATTGCATTTAACCTTTTCTTAGTACCATTTTTAGGTTTGGCAGATTGCAGTTCTACTTGAATCTTTTTCCAATTAGCAGAAATTTGACTTGCGTTGATGTTTTTGGCACCTTTTTTTGAATGGCACTTTGGTACCTTGCTCTCCTTGGTCGTTGTGCCATCAGTAGATTGCGATTTCTTCTCTTTCATCTTCTACTATTATCGTAGTTTAGATCGGGTTAAACAACAACAAATTAAAAGTAAAAACAAATCTCGTGCACATTCTAGCGCATGCATGCATGCTTGCACTCGATACGTAGAGAACGAATACAATCGATATATCAATTCATGTTTTACTTGATTCATTTTTATTAGCTTTCCAGAGGAATGTATATTTTTTTTGCTAGTAGCTTGCTTTGCTCTGCTCCTCCTGATTTTTGTTTATTTAAACATCTAAGAACTAGTTTATATTAATTTATTTTTATATTACCATATTATAAATTGTCGTTTTTATAACACATTATTAATAAAATGCTATGTAATAATACAAAAATAAATTTATTTTTGTAGTAAAAAGATACTAGAGAATTTGATCTGAATAATAATCAAATAGTTTTAAAAACAAGAAGATTATGTATTTGCATCGATTTTAACGTTAATATACTGTTTACATACATAGTATATGAAAAATGATTCTAAAAATACAAAAATACGGTATGAAACATTCTACAAAAATAATAAATAAATAATTTTCTATTTAATTTGTAGAATTATCTTGTTGACCATCTTCGTTGTTGTTATTTGATTGAGACGCTTTATACAACAACTCTCTCAAGTGAGTATTCTGAAGTTTAAGGTTGTATATCAAATCAGCTTGGTTTTCAAGCAAATCTTCCAGAAATGAAGACGAGCTAGAAAGCAACAAAAATAAGACAATGATTAAATGTATGCAAAAAATAGTAGCTCAAGAAATATACCGAATCGCAACTTGGTTGAGACCATCCGAAGTGAGTCGTCGAGATGGGTCATCTACGCAGAAGACATCCGGAGGATTTCGAGTACGGCGAAATTTGACTTCGTGATAGAAGTGAATACTTATTGTTGTTATCACAATTACGGAAACGACCGAAACAATCATTTCGACAAAATGGATCGGCTTTAGATCATAATTCATGATGTGAACAGTAGGCAGTTGGTTGACAATAACTGTTACCAGCAGAAGCAATGCATTTGACTTGTGAAGTACAAAGCTTGGAAAGAGAATGTACTTCTTAATTCGATCATGATGATTATTGTAACCTAAAATACGTAGCCGATGATAGTAGACATTCTTCAAATAATAGCGAATTAAGAGAAAGAGTAGCCACAATACAAGTTGAGAATAGATAGTTAAATTGTAAGAGTTGAGCAAATGGTTTCGCGTTTCGGGCTGTCCATGTGATGTAAACAAATCTTGTTGTTTGATTGGAAACACAAAAGTCAGCGCCCAGTTAACAATCTACAAACAAGGAAAGAACCAATCAAAAGCTACTCGAAACCGGCATAGCTACCAACCGTAGAAATTATTTGAAGTATTAAGATAATAAGAATCTTAGCATTGTTCGTCTTATTGTAAACACCGTAAAGATCATTGTTGTATGGTAAAGTAAGCACATGCAAGTCGTCATCCATTTTAGACTTTTAACGGCACAATCACAGGAGCTCAATCTGAAATAACTCAAGCAGACTCGCCTCAGATTCAAGAGATTCCAACCTATAATATCTAAACATAGTCTGACACAAAAGGTAAACAAAGCATTGTATGCGTCTAATGCTCACCATCGATCATATCGATAGTTTCGTCTTTCCTTTATGTATGTATTGCACAACTCTGCATTAGACGTTGCATTAGGCATGTCTAAATAACTCAGTACAGTCTGCCCTCAAACTCATGAAAAGTCAGTGGTCATTGTCGTTAAGGTACAGTGAAAGTTCTAAATTCGAAA
>WURS02296170.1:0-17500 GCA_011762765.2 Rhinocypha anisoptera
AAAGACGCTATCGGGACGTATGTGTCCCGCTCATTCAATTAGCGATATAAGGCTTATCTTTTACTGATAATCTTTGGTATCGAAAGGGTTAACTTGAAAAGTTTATTATTATTTTTCAACTATATTTTGTGTTTATAGGTTATACCCGGAAAGGCGTCACCCAGTCAGTTGGACTTGGAACTTGGCCTTCATTCGCGCTATCCTCGAGTGGTGCTCGATTTGAAGCACCTATTGATTATGGTTCGTCAACTTGGTACCACTCGGTATCGGATATATCCGGGACCGGAAGACACTCCCGATAAGCAAGTGATCGAGTTTGTACTCTTTCTTTCCAAATACTATCATTCGGCCAATCATCTGGCATGGCTCGAACGTATGTTCTATGGGTTGATGTCACCGAGAACTCCCGAACCGGAAGTGTTTGCGGTGCGGGATGGTCAAGAGTATCAAGTTTCCAATTTGGTACCGCGCGACTCTGAGTTTAGGAAACCGTTAGTATGGACTGTGGATTCTGTGCCTGATCCGGCTGCGTTTTGCAAGTTTGATTACGGGGAGAACTCTTTTTACAATGAGGTAAGTGGCTACTCTTTGGACTAGACGGTATTTGGAGATATAGCATTGAAACATGGGCTTAGAACCCTTAACCCTTTCGCTCTCAAAGAGGGCTATCGGGACGTTTGTGTCCCGCTCATTCAATTAGCGATATAAGGCTTATCTTTTACTAAAAATCCTTGGGATCGAAAAGGTTAATAATATATAGGAGATGGTTTTGAGATATCTTTTCGAAACTGATCTTTAGAAGGCAAAAACTAATCTAACAATTTTAATTCAATTTCTCTAGGACTTCACCAAAGGCCCAGAAAGGTTCTCATGTCACTCCCCAGTGTTGAACATGATGGAACATGCCACACCAGGAATCTACCTAGTGTTCACCTCCAACTACCCACACCACACTCGGGTCCACCTTCAACTCGTACTGTTGCACAAGATGTTCTACACCTTCACTCTCCACTGGCCAGAGTGGTTGAATGTGGACGATTTTGTCCCGATGGCCGCCGATTGGAAGTATCAACTGATGAAGGATAATTGGCAGATGCCCAAGAATCTTATGTGGCAACCACCCGAGTCTACGGGTCATCTAAGGATAGAAGAAAGACTTAAGGAGAGTGATAAGCCAAAAGCGCTGATTGGTTCCCTTAGTCCAGAAATTGTCGGTACTGTTGCTATGGTAAACAGCTTAGCAGTATCAGGATTGCCTGGTATGGAATCTGAAGAACAAGTGTTACCTGGAAAGCCTATGAGATCAAATATTCCCGAATTTCATTGGGTAAGTTTAGATAGGGCTCTCTTAGCAAAACCCAAACACCGTAAAAACTTTACTTATCAGCAACTTCATATACAGTCTGTCCTCAAACTTACGAAAAGGTTTCAATGTTCATTGTCGTTAACCCTTATCACTTCAATTCAATTCAATTTTTGTGTTTGGGTTTTGCTGGGGGAGTCCTAGTTTAGACTTTTGACGTCTTTCGTTTGAGTTGTTCCTTATCTTTCAAATTTTCTTCTCAAAAGCAACACAAATCGCAAGACATCCCACCGAAGGTTTCGAAGGACCAACGTATGGAGATGTTTAATAAGATTCTGGATGATCTGAGCAGCTGTTTGAAGAAACGTTCCTACAAGAAGACTGAGGCAAAGATTAATAATGTTTCATGGGAAGTGGTGTTAGGTCGGCCAAAGCAAACTTTTGTGGAACTTGAAGAAGGTGAGATACCGAGGTTGGATGTGGAACAGTGGGCACGTGAAATGCATAAAAATCCACGAGATGGTACCTTTACCCCAAACCATCTTCTTGTCTTTCTTCACAATCTCAAAATAATCCAAAGTCTACCGCGAGGGTCTACGGAACTTCAATTGGCACATAAGCATATAAACTCGATGTTGACTTCGATTACACCTAATGATCGTGAGTGTGCCCTTAAGTTTTTAGATCTAATTTGCCTTCAAAAGAAGAAAGATCCGAAATCACCGTTGTTCCAGTACATAGAGTTGGCTCCTTTGGGAAAACGTTTGATTGAAACCACGGTTCCATCGGGACTCTACGCTCCAATATCCACAAGATTAAGGTCTATTTATCAAGAGTTGATTTGGATTTTAAACAAACCAATCTGGTTTGGTTCAGTAGGACAAAAGAAATTGGATACTAAGCTGGATGAACTTGTCTCTAAGCTAAAGCTTTTGTCTCCCACGGAACAGAGCGGAGCTTATTCCTGTATAAACCTACATCTGAAAAGCTCAAAATGTACGGATAATCAAAAGAACATACTTTGCAAGCTTAAAGCTCGATTTTTGCTTGAGATATTCAACCTTCAGGAGGAAGATTTGAAACAGGCCATGTTTTGCCACAATTCAAAGATGTTGAAAGTCATTATTCAATCCCTTGACTTGAAACTTAAGCAACAGGAACTTTGGGTTGTGCTTGGTAAGATTGGTCAAATGGCGAAAATTGTATCTCCTCATGAAATCGGATATGCGCTTATGATGCTAAACGGTATGAAGGCTAACTCCGATCGGATTAACATGGTTAAGCGTATTATTCTGGAAAAATCAGATCAACCCCTATCATTTGAAAAGTCCCAAGATGTGGCGGTGTTCTTCAAAGACCTAAACAGCCTAGTGCACGGTTCAATCAAATCTGGGGATAAAATCGAAGCATTATGTAACGCTGTGAAGTTGTTGAAACCGGCGGATAAGATAAAGGTGATGATGACTATCAATCAAGCGATTCAAAGAAAGTCATCTTTCAAAGCACATTGGACCCAATTGGTCAATTTCAAACGTTTGATTTTCTCTCAAGCATCATCGAACATATCTAATTCAATTTCACAAGACTTGAAGATGTTTCTTCTAAGCGTAGAACTTATGATGTCTAGAACATCTGTTTCGCTTCCTCAACTCAATGAAGTTTGTTTCAGGGCTAGTCTTTTGAAGCTTGAAGACCGAAAACACGCTTTAGACTTAATCAATCATCGAATTGCTCAACCAAATTTAAAATTCAAAGAACGACTAGTCTATATTCGACTGAAATTGCTCAATAGGTTTGATCTGTTATTCAGTCAAGTCTGGATAGGCATCAATGAAATTATTGTTGAATTAGAACAGGTTCTTTCGCTACCTGTCAAGTTTGAACTCTTACGCTCTAAACTTTTTTCATTGCGTTTCAAAGCTAGCGAATTGACTTTTGTTCAGCAAGGTGGGCTAATGGTGTTAATGAAACGATTTCTTGACAAAAAGATTAACGCGACAGAAGAATATAAAAAACGACTAAACTATCTGAAACTATCCCTTTTGAAGTGGATGAAAGAGCAGAAATACAAACTTTCGAGTGATATGTCACGAGACTTTGAAATGGTTCTTCGCGTATTGAGCAATGAATATGAGCTGAATATGTCAACTGAGGAGATTCAAAAAGAGCTCGAGACCGTATGTCTAGAAGCAATGACTTTGGAGCCAAAGAAGAGATTGCACGCTCTTTTCACTCTGTACCATTTGCTTCAGGTTAAGATGTCATCATCTGAACAGAAGAAACGATTGGTCATTTTTACAAGCGCATTTCTTAAAAGGATTACTTCAGAGATTCCTAAGACACAAGATTCACAAGACTCATCTCTCAATCCAAAGGAGTCATTTGATAAGATAGTGAATCAAGAATCTAAAGACGATAATCTAGAGGCTGAAAACATAAATGAGGTCTCTCAAGCTCTAAATGTGATTTCTAATGATTTGACTCTCATCTATCAAGATATTAATAATGTCATAGACCTTTCTCCACAGTCCGATAGACTAACCTTTATGTACACACAAGTGTGCAATAAGGCAAAGCAATTGACAGCGGCTGATAGGAAGCAATTGTTTGCCTATATGGATCAGTTACTTGAGTCAAGTGATCTTACCGATGTAAGCAGGTTTCGACTTTGTTGTCTGAAGCGATTGGTTCTTAAAACAGTACCGGAGATTTCAACATCTCAAGTCGACAACTTGAACTTAAACTTGGCGCATGCGCTTCACGATCTTGATTGTCTTCTGACATTACCTTTCAATTCAAGGGACAGTGTTGCAAAGTTTAAATCGGTTTGTTTCCGTGCCAAGAGTTTAGGTCATTCTGACAGGGCTAAACTTTGGACTTCGATGAATCAACATTTAGATTCCCAAAACCTGCCGGTTGACTTCAAATGGCTTCTTGAACAATTGAAGAATGCTGTTTTCAATTTGCAAGAACAAGAATCATTACGATCTAAGAACACAGAGTCTAGTTCAAATTCTATAGCTATTGAACCGAAAAGTTCTAAAGAACAAGAATCTTTACAATCTAAGAACATTGAGTCTAGTTCAAATTCTATAGCTATTGAGCCGAAACATTCTAAAGAATTGAATGTATTGGAAAAACTTCAAGTTTTTAACAGGTGGCTTCTTACTGGCTCGTGTGTTCAACAACAAAAAGATCTAAGGGTTAAGAAGAGATCTAAGGGATCTTTTACAGTTCATCACTTGAATTGTTTGCTCAAACACTTAGCTTTAATTGCGGTACAGCCAAATGTTAAAGTTCTTCACAATCTAATGTGTTCGGTTCCACTTGAAGGTTCTACCGATAATTCATTCCTAAAGACTATGGTTCGATTGCTTCGAACTATGTTTGATGTTTTACCCAAAGAAGAAATGGGTTTGTCTCCCAAGAAAATTAAGCCTCTTGTAAAAGTATTCAGAACTTGCATGAACTTGAGATACTGGAAGAAGGTTCAAGTTTTAGGCCTTCGGTATGTGTTTCACCAAGTTCAAGCTCTTTCGCCCTTAAACCAGCATCGAGCTTATAAGCTAATCAATAGTGCAATTAGATGCTCTGGGCTACCTTTACGCCAAAAGCTACTTTTCACTTTAGAGGATATATTTCACAAGGTTCAAGAACTTAGTCTCAAGAGTCGAATTTCTATTACCAAAGGCATCAATGAGATGAAAGCTCTACCAATGTCTAAACAATTAAACAACAGTGATAAGCTTGATCAACTATTTTTAATGGCAAATAATTTAACACCAGAAGATAGGATTAAATTAGGAATGTATTTGGAATGTGTCATTAATTCCTGGGACCAGTCAGCGAATCTCCAAGATACAAATCAGAATATTTTAGATTCCAAAGACTTATCAGAGGAGAAGTTTCTGGACTTGTCTAAAGATACGGAAGTTGACTTGAAGTCGATTCAACGTTTGATCTCTTTACCACCAAAGAAGTATGTTGCCATGCTAAAGAAGCTACGTTTAAAGGCAAAGAGTTTTACTCGTCAAGATAAGGAAAAAACTCTTTTGTTTCTAAAGCATGTTCTAAAAGCAAAAAAGCTAGCACTTCAACGTAAGAAGCAACTTTCTAGTCTAAAGACTATTGCTCAAAAGTCTCACAATTTATCCATTGTAATTCGAGGCTTACATTATCTAATGAGCTTACCGCCTAACGCTTTTTCTGTCAAACTCCAAGCACTGTGTATCAAAGTTCGTAACTTACCAACTAAAGATAAGAGACGATTTAGAAGTTTGATTAATCAAGCTTTCAAATCAAAAGATCTGAGTGTCAAAGAGAAAGATCAACTTTTGTGTTTAAAAGGATTGATATGTGCAGTTATGTTTCTGAATCCAGAATCAATGTCTTTATTACTGACTCCAACGTTAGCTGAAAGATTCAAGCAAATGTATCTCCAAGTTAAAAAGCTGACACCTAAAGAAAAGATTGGTATTTTTAAAATGTTGGACACTTTTCCTCTAGTCAAAGATCTCAATCTCAAACGGGCATTTTGCTCAAAAGCTGCGGTGAAAACTCCTAAAGCTTGTATCATTGAAGATATTAACAAGTTGATGACTTTACCACCAAAATCTAAGAAACTAATTCCTATGCTCAACAAAGTGTATCTAAAAGCAAAGGTTTTACCGATTGACGAAAGGAATCATGTTTTGAGTCTTATAAATCGAGCTTTAAGGGCAAAACATCTTCCGTTGATTCTCAAGAAACGTCTTTTCAAAATAAGTAAAATGATTATTAAGGACAGACTTTCAATGTCAAGAGATGTAGCTCTTGTTCTTGAAGAAATGAATAAGATATGGAGTTTGCCACCTTTATCTACGGAGTTTGAGTCTAAGTTTCAAGCTGTGTTTCTCAAGACAAAGGCTTTGCCATTTCAAGATAAGGCTAAAGTGATTGAGTTGATTAATCAAACACTTACGACTTCAAAGATGGTATCTGAACAAAAGGACAAACTTATTCTTTTCAAGGACAAACTCCTAACCGAAATTAGCATGTCAAATCTTACTATCGAAGAAATCAATTGTCTTTTGGAACTTTCATCCGAATCTAAAAACCTCCCATTGATACTCAAAACATTGGGTATTAGAGCAAAGGAGTTGCCGGATGAAGAAAAGACCAAAGTAGTTGAGAGTGTTAAACGAGCTCTAAAGACTATGGAAGAGAAGAATGGATCGGCGCATTCTGAAAATTCATTTCAAAAGACTAATTCATTAAGTTCTATCTTAAAAAGCGTGAATATCATCTTAGATTTACCATCAAATTCCAAAAAACTTACACCGAAGATTGATGAATTGTGTCGTATAGTAAAAACGCTAACACCGCGAGATAAGACCAATGCCCTTAAGTTTATGAACCTAGCCCAAAGGACTCTAAACCCTAACAAGAATATGTCATACGAACGTAGAAATCGATTTTTTAATCTAAGACGATTACTTCTCGAAAACATGTTTCCGGAGAAGAGAATCTTTGGAGTGTGTGACTTAAATATTATTCTTAGAGATCTGTCAAAAACCATGATTCCATTGCCACCTAGAATTCCTCCTGCCGATTCTAAGGATTTTCTGAGCTTATTGAAGTTTTTAGCCAAAGCTAAGGAATTGGGGGATAATCCTCAAAAACAAGCTTTTTGGCTCAAAATGGTCTACTATAAAGTGGCTACTTTTACCGCTCAGGACAAGAAAGAAGCAGTCAAGTTTTGGATACAAACTCTCAATTCCGATGTCCCATTAGAACACAAGACTCGACTTTTAGAACTCCAAAACTCATTCATAACTTCATTGGCTCTACTACCGTCCTATGTCTCAAAACCTCCCGACAGTTTCATAAGGTCTAAAGCTCGTGCGTTTCAATCAGTGATTCAAAAGGTAAAATCGTTGTCACCAAAAGACCACCAACATGCTTTAAAGCTTATTCACAACGCTTTAAAAGCTACCTTTGTACCGCCAAACCGAAGGAAACTACTTTTGAAACTTAAGACCATTTTTCTTATGGTCGAACCGCTACAATTAAAAGATGATACATATGAGACACTAAATTGTATCCTGAAACAATTGGTTTATGCGCTGAATCTTTCACCCGAGGAGCAAACTTTTGAGCTCAATGTTTTATTTCTCAAAATCAAAGCCCTGCCACCTAACTCCAAGGTTCAAGTTGTAAAATTGATCAATTTGTTTCTGAAGAAGACGAATCAAAACTCTACACACAGGGAACTATTGCTTACACTTAAAAGTATAGTTTCCAAGACGATTCCCACTGGGAAGCCTTTTGAGTACGCCAATCTACATTTGATGCTAAGAGACTTGGCAAAAATCGATTCCCTTCCCGTTTCCTCAAAAGAACGAGATCTAAGGTGTCAAGTTTTGTCGCTTCAAATCAAGGCACTTTCACCGAGAGATAGGACACTTGCACTCAAACTGATGCATGAACTTCCTCAAAGGGAAGAGACTCTTGGACCAAACTACTTGAAATTGCTTTCCAAACTCAAGGTTCAATTTTTAAAAGCCGATCAAACGGAGTTTGAGAATTTCCAAAACCTAAATCTTATGCTCAAGTTATTCAACCAAGCGTGCACTTTACCTAAAGACTCTCCGGAGATGGTTTCAGCGCTTCAAACTCTGGTTTACAAAGCAAAGAGTCTAACACCAAAGTCTCGCGAGCAAACAATAAAGCTGATTGATTTGTTTTCTCAAAGGGAAACCCTAACATCTGGTCAAAAGGAACAACTGTTGATGTTCAAGACTCTATTCTTCGAAGAACACTCTTTGGAGAGTCAAAAGCCAAGTTTTACGTTAAAACATCTCTACTTCTATCTTCGGTGTCTAATGAAGGCTTTTGCATTGCCATCTCGAAGCGAGACAAAAGTTTTGATTGTAAACGCATTGATTAGTAAGGTCAACGAACTTTCCTCAGAGTCTAAAGAAGAAGCCCTTAGGATTTTAGACCAGGTTACGAAAAGCAAGGTGATACCGGAAAAACACCGACAACAGTTTATCCGACATCGCTCTATGCTTCGAATGCTATTCAACAGAACATTCCAGGCTTCTCTTGAACTTCGAATGTTGATTGAAAACTTCAAGTGTCTTGTTAAAGGAGAGTTATTACTTTCGAGCCGTGCTTTCCAATTCAAGATTCGTGAATTGGCACTTTACATCATGGGTTTACCTTACAGCGAACAAGCTGAAGCTTTCCGATTGCTCAAGCAGGTTCAGGTTTCGAAAAGAAGGGAGGTCAACGAAAAACATCGTAATTTGGCTTATGAACTTGTGAAACAAATTAAGATCATTTGCAATGAGAGTATTAAAGGGAAAAGAGAACTTCCTGTGATACTTCCCATGTTGAGTAAAGTTCCTGAAAAATCGATTCTCAAAAATTCAAAAGTTGTAGAGAAAGATTTGGAAACATCACAAAACACTGACAAATCAGAGTTTTATAAAAAACGAGTGAATTTTGAAGATTCGAGTCCTAAAACACCTAAAAATGAAAAACCCACTCATAAAACCCCGTTAAAATCATGTCTAAAACCTTCGAAAAACCTGATAAAGAAAGCTTCCAAAAATCCAAAGATTCTTCTAAGGAACCTCTCACGAGAACCCAGAAACCCAGCTTTTGCCAGGTTTCGTTTATTAATTCAAAAATTCAATCAACTAGTGAAATCTAATTCCCTTTCTGTAACATCCAAAATTCAAGCACTGAAATACATTGATCATGGTCTCTGGTTGCAAAAGGAAATCCTTCGTGAAAGACTGGAGACCCTTAGCGAAGATATTCCCAAGACCATGGGATTGATGTCCGAAGTAGACTGTGAGTGTAACGCCAAATGCGAGTTTAGACCGTATCTCGCAAGGCTTTTGATTGCAACCGATCCGAAAGATCTCGAGCTGGATCCGGTGGATTATGCTAGGTTTCATGGAATCAGACTCAAAGGATTGATGGCACGGGAGAAGCTTTGGCATGCGATTCGATGGGCGTGGTTTAACAAGGATCGAGTGGGGGATCCACTGGTTGAGATGGAACTTCCAAGACCCGAATGGCCAATTATCACTGGCAAGTTTAAGGAGATGTGGTCCGATTTTAAGGTGAGTCTATTTTCTCTGTGTGTATTGAGACTTGTTAATGTTTCAAATTTTTTTTACTAAACAGACTTATAAACAATTTGAAAATGGAATGCTAACCTTTAATGATGGAGATCAAAGCCAGACGGAATTGGCTATTGTGCCATGGGTAGATAACGAAGATCAATTACAACCGGAAGTGATGGTTGAACCATTGTTTGTAGTAAATGATGAAGGTGAGCTTCAAGAATTGATGGTAGTAGATCAAGACAACAAAATACTGGGAGTGATAGTTGAACCACATCAGTTTGCATTAGATCAAGGCGAGGAGATGCATCAGTTGGTTGTAGTTCAAGACGAGATAGCCATAGAAGAAGAAGTTGTGATAGAATCTAAACCGGAAGTTCAACAACAGGAAAAGCAATCTAAATCTAAGTCGACCAAACGAAAACGGACAAAAAAAGACAAAACTGAGTCTGAGTCTTCTCCTGTTGTTGATGAGGAAGAGAAGGTTCGAATGAAGTTTGACCCCAACGATCCCTACGGTCTGGGATGGGACGATCAACGGCTGGGAGAGGAGGCCGACAAATGGCACAGTCAATTACTGACTCGGCATTATTTGGCTCAAAATGAGCACAAACTACGCGCCAAGATGCCTAGAATCAAGTAAGTTTTGATTTTTTTACAAACCCTTAACCCTTTTCGACCCCAAGGATTATCAGCAAAAGATAAGCCTTATATCGCTAATTGAATGAGCGGGACACCTACGTCCCCGATAGAGCCTTCGGGAGCGAAAGGGTTAAGGAGCTTTGCTTAGAACTCAACTGTAATTCCTTATTTTTTTAGGTGTACCGCGGCCCACTGTGGTCAAGTGGATCATCAGTTTGTGTGCCTGGCACAGCAGCCCTATTGTTCAATCTCGTGCATTGAGAATGCTAAAAAGAATTCACTTGATCAAAAGTGTCTCAACTGTGAAGAGGTGGTCAACTGGCGTGATACTGGTCATTGGATCACAGGTCAACCTGAGGCGCATTCACTTCGGATTCGTGTGTTCTGTGGACCTAGGTGCCATCAAGAGGCCGATCGGTGGCAACTGGTGTGCCGTACATGTCGTGGTTCTTTTAGCCAAGAGTAAGGGTTTTTTGGGTTCATTTCGACTTTGTTTAACTTGACTCTTTTTCTCCTCTCCTGAAGTGTTTTAGAGATGAAACCATGGGGCTACATATTCTGTTCCTTCAAATGCTCAATCCCATACCGATTGGTTCAGGTGGATCAACTTGTTCGTTGTCTCAACTGTCTCCACTTTTTAACCTACGAATCCTACGTGTACGAGTTTCTATACCGAAACCTCAACACCGAGCCAATTCGAGATTTAACAACACTGGCTCTCAAATGCGCAAACTCGATGCCACCACCTTCTGGCTATTGGGAGATAGGCGTTCCGGTGGATAGATCCGAAGAGTTGCCTAGAAAGGTGCCACTTGCGTTCTGTAGTATCAAGTGTAAGCTGACGCTGCATAGCAAGGAGAAACGCTTGAATTCGTGCTTGGTGTGTGATTCGACTCTACTGAACCACTCGCAACGGGCTGTTCCAATTTTGGCTTCCTCTCAAGAGGTGTTTCTTTGCGATAGCAACGAATGCTGGCAGATCTATTGTATCATGTTTTCACCGATGATCCGTTGTCATTATTCGCAATGTTCGATGGTGAAGAGTGAGACGGATATGTTGCTGATGGTTGATTGGAGGAAGAAGTTCTACTACTGCTCGTATGCCTGTCTGGGTAGGTGATTTACGAATTAATGTATTCTTAGAATCTTTATTAATGTTTTCTTATATCTTTTTTCTAGTTAAACACGAATCTAATCAACCAAAGGATCCTTTTTCTAAATTCTTTGAAAAATCCGACAGCAAGCTTCCAATGTCGGAGTGGCTTGAGAAGCCAATCGATTGCAAGAGTGGCGTAAGGAAAGTGTGCTTTACGTGTGGGGGACCCTTTTGGCACCGAGCCGGTAAGAAGGTGCAATTCTGCAGCAAGAGCTGTTTGCAACACTGGGCAAACCATCGTAAAGGTCTCAGCGAGGAGCTTGAATCAATCTCGATGCTTATGAGTCAATTGAAGAGATGTGGCAAGAACAGGGGGAAACAGTCGCATCGAGAGATTCGATGGCGTCGAAAGTCGCCCTTCGCCGGGGTGAGACGTCCGGTGGAGGTTGGAACCCAGTGGCCCTTACCGGTGCCTGAGTCCAACTGTGCCTCTACCTCCACTCGTGGCGATATTCCTCACTTTGGACCCGTGTTTATTCCGATTCCCACCTTTATCCCCATTGAGTGTGACATCTATAATCCGATTGTGATCAGTACACTATCGTATGATGTCTTGGAAGTGTTTCTACGGTACTCTCTTCCACCGAATCGATCCAATTCAAGGTAAGACATCTTTGTAGATTAGCATCTTTTTTTAATATCTAACGTGTATATATATATAATTCCCAGTGCACTTTCGGTGACTTCACGGTTTGAACTTCAAGAGAGATTCCGTGAATTGTCCGCTGTTTTGCCACAAATACCAATGGTCACCTCTAGTGGTCAACTTAGGACACCGGAAGAAGCGGTTCGGGATTTGGTCTCGTTTCCACAAAGAAATGTATTCGATATTCGAGATCAATCGGAAAGTCAACAACAAAGCGCTGTAAAAACTGAATCAACTTTTGAAATAAGTAAGGAACCAAAGATTCAGGAGGTTTCAACAGCGACTATCCAAACTCAAGAATTGCAGTCTCGAATGATCAATCAAAAAGTGATTACTGAAGAAGTTCAGCAACAACCTTTTATTCAACAATCTATGATTTCACAAGAGGTTTCAAGTGTTCCGATGGAACAAACTTACTCGACTGCGCAGGCGCAGTACCAACAACCACAACAATCAACATCTTATGAATCTCAGAATAAACCGACTCAAGTGTTAGACTCAAGGCAACAATCGTCTGAGTTTCAAGAGGTCCTCAAAGTCCCAGAGCAACTATATTCTACTATAGAACAACAACAGCAGTATTCTCAACCGGAAATACCGCAGTCTATAGTAGCTCAGCAAGAGTCGAACGTGTTTCATGAAACTTCAGCAGTCTCGGTTGCTCAGTTTGATTCACATCAATCATCATCAGTAGCGCAAACTGATCAAGTAGCACCGGAAGTAAATCCACAGTTCAGGGTAGCACCGGAACAAGTGTTTGCTCAGCCACAAGTGGCGTATCAACCAGCCTATATGCCATTTCAATACTCTCAGTATTCAATATCCGGACAATTTTCAAGGTATCAACAATCCGGCATGATGCCACAGTTTAGAGCACCCTCACAAGTGACTCCTCAATACGTTCCATCTCAATCTTTATGGCACTCGACACAGCGAATGTCCGGGTATCCTCTACAGCCAGTTAGTTTTTCGGGAACGAGTTGGCCTTCAAGTCAACAACGGCTAACTTATTCATCATCTTCAATCTTGGCGCAAACATCTCAGCCAACTCACGAACAACAGGGAATTAGATCTCAAGTACTACTGTCAGTGAAACAAGAAGATCAAGAAGAGATGACTGAGAAGCATGAAGTTCCTTTAGAGATAAAACAGGAAGAAGAAGAAGAACAATTTGATCGTTCATTAGCTCTACCGCTGACAACTGTACAGGAAGTAGTTTCTAAGGAAATAAAACAGCAAGAAGATGAAGAACAATTCAATCGTTCTTTAGCTCTACCACTGACGACTGAGCAGCAAAGAGTTCCTATGGAGATAAAACAGGAAGAGGAAGAAGAAGAAGAGCAACGAGATTTTTTATCAGCTCCACCATTATCCCAATCTTCAGTGTATATGTATCCTTTGCAGCCAGTTGGTTTCTCCGGAACGAGTTGGCCTTCAAGTCAACAACCATTAAATTATTCATCATCACAAGCATCTCAGCTACTTCAAGAACAACAGGAGATAAGATCTCAAGCACCATTGCCAGTGAGACAAGAGGATCAAGAAGAGACGACTAAGCGGCAAGTAGTTCCTATGATGATAAAACTGGAAGTAGAAGAAGAAGAAGAAGAACAATTAGATTGTCTATCAACTTCAGCATACATTCCATCTCAATATTTACCGCACTCGACACAACCTATGATTGGGTATCCTCCGCAACAAGTTTGTTCTTCCGGAACGAGTTCATGTCAACAACTGCCAACTTATTCATCACCTTCAATCTTGCTACAAACATCACAGCCACCTCAAGAACAACAGGAGATAAGATCTCAAGCTCCTAGGGAGATAAAACAAGAAGATGGCTCATTAGTTCCAGCACCACTTTCTCCTCCGGTGTATATTCAAGATCCGTATCCAAGATACACCAAAGCGCCCTCCTATTACCAGCCTTTGATGAGGCCAGCTCAAGAATCAATGTACCCGATGGTTTCACCCTACCCACCACAAATGCAATTTCAAGCTTATCATCAACCTTCAATGAGGTATCAAATAATGCAACCTCCATATCCGATGCCTTCTCAACAACAACAGCC
This sequence comes from Rhinocypha anisoptera, assembly GCA_011762765.2. Classification (NCBI taxonomy): domain Eukaryota; kingdom Metazoa; phylum Arthropoda; class Insecta; order Odonata; family Chlorocyphidae; genus Rhinocypha; species Rhinocypha anisoptera. The sequence continues at coordinate 13,940 of WURS02296170.1, forward strand.
ACAACCAGGATACCCATTTTCCACCCAACAGTTTTCACCGGCTAAGTTTGCCAGAATGAGTGAAACCTCTGCACTTCCGGTACAGTACCAATATTTATCAGAAGTACTTCCGGTTATAAGGCAAACCGGTCAACAACAACAAGTTCCACCGGGAACTTTTCCAATGGTTCTTACGGATCAACCTGGAGCTTCAGTAGAGATGCTGGGTGATAATAGCCAAGCTCCGGTGAAGCCTCAGCAACAACCAGGGTTAATTAGTCAATCTCAACCTGGAGTACTTCCGGTAATAAGGCAAGCCGGTCCACAACAACACCAAGTTCCACTGGGGACTTTTCCAGGAGTTCTTACGGGTCAACCTGGAGCTTCAGTAGAGATTATGGGTGAAAGTACCGAAGTTCCGGTGAGACCCCAGCAACAACCAGGATCAATTAGTCAATCTCAACCAGGAATACTTCCGGTAATGCAAACTGGTCTACAACAACAAGTTCCACCGGGAACTTTTCCAGGAGTTCTTACGGGTCAACCTAGAGCTTCAGTAGAGATGATAGGTGATAGTGTCCAAGTTCCGGTGAGACCCCAGCAACAACCGGGGCTAATTAGTCAATCTCAACCCAGAGTCCCACAACAACAACACCAAGAACAACGTTTGGAACCTCCGAAGAAACGCTATCGGTTACATGTTCTACCTGATAACTGATTTTGGTTTCACTCTATTATTTCTAGATATTTTTAAAATTATTTTTTATTTACAACTACCTTGATTAGATTTAATGATACTCATTATAAATATCTTGGTTGTGCCATTTGATAACAACGAAACACTTTGTTTTTCTATTTTTGTTAATTTTTACTATTTTTGTTCATTTCTTTGTTATTATTGTTTTATATATATTTTTATTTACACAATTATTTTTTATTTTTGTTATAGATAAACCTTTTTTATTTTTTATAAACTTTTAAATCAGAAAGGATACTTTAGGTTGATTCAGGAATCCTAAAAGGACATCCAGGCTCATCATAAATCACATTCGGATACTTTGCCATAAGGTGTCTCTTTCTCTCGGTTCGTTCTCGCCGAGCCCGGGCTACGTTTTCCTCGCCACGATCCGCCAGAAACCGGTGAAGCCACGGGATTCGAGTGACCACTTGAAATATGGTCCAAAAAGCGAAGTAGGAGATCCATTCTCGGATCGACCGCAGGGCAAACGGTTTCGGATCGAGACCTATACGGGGTGCCGCGTAGGCCATCATAGGACGATAGTTGAGTCGTGGAATAGCCTCGGTCAAGGCGATAAACACTCCTTCGGACATTGGATGTGGGCGGGTGGCTTGGCGCATGCGTGGAAGCCAATCCTCGTACCAGATATCGTGGCAGAGACGTTCCACTTGGGCCTCACTTCCGGTGCAGATGTTGAACCTATCGTGGATCGCCAGACAGTGGCCCATTGTGCGCCAAAAGTGAAACAACGCGTGCTTGTCTTTGGGGGTAAAGTTGTGAAAGCCAAACTGTGGAATCAATTAGAAGATGGAAAAAAAGTAAGTCCTATTTGTTATTACGGATTTAGCTTATCCCTTTCTCTCCCCGAAGTTAGATTCGAATTGGTTAAGCGCAGTGCAAGTAGGGTAACTTTTACAATATACAGCAAAAATTGCAGAGAACGAAAAATGCCAGAACATGAACATGAACATTGAAAATAGAACATAGAACATAGAAACCCACGACCATACTTTTCATTAACCCTTTCGCCCCCGAAGTCGCTATCGGGACGTATGTGTCCCGCTCATTCAATTAGCGATATAAGACTTATCTTTTACTGATAATTTTTAGGATCGAAAGGGTTAATATATATAAATTCTCATACCTTCTCAGGAAACAAAGCCCAAAGAACGATAAAGGACAACTGGACCATTGCCATTGTGTGTTGGTTCATCCACAGAATTCCTCCCTCCTGGGGAGCCTCACGATTTAACCTTTCCGCCACCTTTTGGTGCATTCCACGGACCATCTTCAGTGATCGATGAGAGACGCTTTTCGGGTCAAACGGATCCGCGGTGTACCACTTTCGCACGTGAGTTATGGTGTCAAGGTATCGAGGGAATAGGTCTGGTAAGGTTCTTGAGTGTCCTGTTGCTAGCAGGGGGAAAAGAAGGGGAGGACCAAATGCGATGGACATTGTGAATCCGTACAAGTTGGTGATGCCGATTCTATTCAAAAAATAGAGAGTTAAGGTTGAAAAAGAGAGAAATAAGGAAAGATCTTTCTCTTAAAAAAATTTTATTACAAGAGGGCCGGCGCTAATCCTTGGGATCAAAAGGGTTAATGTATTAAGCTAAGAACCGAATCGGAATAAAATTCGAATCATAACACAGAAAGTTAGATTCGAATCGGTTTAAAATTTGAATCACAACAATGAAAGTTAGATTCGAATCGGTAACGAATTCGAAACACAAAACAATAGATTCGAATTGGTTAAGCACAATGGAAGTAGCGTAACTCTCACAGTACAAAAACGGGGGTGGCAGAATACCAAAAAATGACTGAAAATTATAGGAACATAGAACCTGCTAGGACATAGAACATAGAAAACCACGACCATATTATTCATTAAATATATAGGAGACTTACACAATCTGATACCGCTCATAGACACGCAGCGCATGCGCAAACGAATCAGGTTCAAACCATTCCGGTGGTGTAAGTGGATCAACTTCCGGTGAAACGGCCGGATGTTTTTGGCCTTCCAGAAGTTCCGGTCTTCGGTCGTAGGTATCTTTCATTTTTACACTATTTAATATACAGACCAATTTTGGAGATACACATTCAGACATAGTATAAGACCCTTCAAACAAGTTTATATATATAAGTATATATTGCACATCGAGAAAGAGACCTTATCCGAAGGTGATATGCAAAACTCAAAAACAACATTACTGCGCATGCGCAATAGATAACCCTTTTTGTGTTATGATTAGGATAAAATAAATAAGGGTACATGAAGACCTTAAGGGTTTCGCGCTATTTCATCATGATTACTTCGCATAGGGAGAGAGAGAAAAAGAGAAGGACAAGAAGAGAGAGAGAGAGAGAGAGAGACAGGAAGATAGAGAGAAAGAGAGAGAGAGAGAGAGAAAGCTTGAACTTTGACTTCTCTTTGCACTATCCAATTGGAAATCTTATCTATTGATTATTTATGATATATATCAATGATCAATCAATAGGTACTTGTGAACCTTCTATAGTAGATCAATAACTTTAAGTTCAGATAGTGTTCAAGTTTTATACTGCGCATGCCCAGTGGTCAAAGTCCGACCTTAGTCACGTCAACACATGGAATTCCCCAGGGGTTAAATGTAATTGAAAAATGGGGGTTAATTTTTCAATCGAAAACAAATTTGAATGTTTTAAACATTTTATTTTCATATATATATCAAATTGGTTTTGAGATACAAATTTTTTGTTATAAAATATTAAAAACTCCATTTTGTGGTACATAGATTTGAATGATTCAAATCTGAACCAAAATGGAAAATGCAACATTGAATGAAAAGGGATTGTCGTTC